>JAAEAF010001471.1:0-61880 GCA_011037195.1 Triatoma infestans | reverse complement strand
GGGCTCTTTCTCTCTGATGCGTGGTGGGGGTTCACTCGCTAGTGTGGATGAGTGGTGGGGGTTCACTACCCCTACAAGTGTGATCTAAATCTTTAGCCAACATAAACCGTGTTGAAGATTGGGGGCGTGTCTCACAGACTCCTCCAAATGCTTAGAATTTATAATAGAAAGAAGACTTTTCATTTGACATTGGCAAAGTTCCTTATTTTCAAGTGAAATTTCAAATGCACAATTATAACTTCGAGCTAAGGAATTCCACTGAAAAAACCAAGATATATTTTTATTAATTATTTGGAGGGCTGAAGTTTTAGAAAAACGGGCATCCGAAAAATTTAGTGCTTTGGATACCATAATTGAAGTGTAACTTTAAAGTATGGGAGAAAAGTAAACTTACATAAGTCTCGCAATACAAGATATAATTTGGAGTAGAGGTAGGTAGGGCAAATAATTTTTTTCAGAGACATTTTCCGTGGTAGCCTGCTTCATCATTTTGTGGTCATCGACCGGTTTCGGGCGTCGCCCATCTTCAGGATGCGCTTGTCAGAACAGTGTGATAACACAGACTTGCAAAGAGCAACAATCAGTTTATATCAGTTTATACAGAGTGTATAATTGAATTTGCCTCTGTGCAAGTCTGTGTTATCACACTGTCTGACAAACGCATCCTGAAGATTGGCGAACGCGCGAAACAGGTCGATGACCACAAAATGAAGCAGGCTACCACGGAAAATGTCTCCTGATGCTTTCCAGTTCTGCGGAACCAACCACCACAAAAACAAATCATTTTTTAATAAAAAATCTTCGAACCATTTCAATAACTTCAAAATGTTGAAACCCCCCCATACTGACAAGCATAACATAACACTGAACCCGTAACAGAGTTAAAGAAACTGTACTTAGCAGAAAGCGGAACTAGATTCTTCATAATAAAGCGTTCCCACAATCTTTATTTGGAATATTTCCTTAGGAAAATTCATTTAACGGTGATTTTGTGTGGAGGTATAGGGTCATGTTTGTATTTCTTATAAAGTGCTATTTCAGTTTATTATTATATAATTGTATGTATCATCTAAATAATATTAAATAGAATCAAATATGTTTGAATATATTCCTAGTTTGAATAAAATCTCTTGACCGAAATAATCTACTTGATTATTTGATATTTTCAACTTGATTTATCAACTAAACATATAAAGAGCTATAACTTTTTCGAATAATATTCATTTTAGAGGGGTTTGAGGGGGGGGGGGGAGACACAGTCCAAGTTATGCTGTCCTCCAAAGTACCATTTCCCTATTTTATACGATTTTATAATCTACATAAGATTAATAAGAATTAAATATATTGCCAACATTCTGAATTTAAAGAAAATGACTTTCAATCATTCAACATTTCCGGTTGACCGGAAGTACAGTTTACTGAAAGGCTTTTGTAGTTTTTTACAATTTTTTTTTTTTATAAAAATACCGACCGGCTTCTTTGAACTTGCTAAGAGAAAGTCGTCTTCCAATTTTTTATCACATAATCTCAGGATTAATTTAGTGTTGTAATATTTGTATAACAATGTACTTTATATAATAAATGAAACTATTTCCCCGCAGAATAATAAATATTATGTTTACATTCCAGATGGCCATATGATCAATACGAATTGTTCATCATCGCACAATAGAAAAGCATTGTGTTGTAAAATGTCTGTAGAATTGGACGCTTTCTTGGATAGTGATAAAAAGTAAGTAAACATTTTGTTTTGTTTTTTTCTATTTTTAAATAGTTTCATAATTTATGTTTTATATATATGGAACAATATTTTTGTCTACTAATTTGAGAATGAATTGTATAGTTTATTATTATTCTAAAAGTAAATGGTTGTGGGTCACGTGCACTAGTTTGGTAGGGTGTAAGTTTACAACTTGGTTTTGAATAAAATAGCCATCTGGTTAGCCAGATCTGACCTGGCCCAAGGGATCTAGTTGCAATCTGCAGCCGCAAAAAGTGACCACTTATATTTTTTCACTAGAGTTATAATCAGGCAGAGAAATATCAGACAGAAATGTGAGGCAGGATTTTTATTTAACTATTAAAAATAATATTCATTTAATCTCTAGAAGACTTTTCAAGTTTTCTAATCTAAAGAAATATATATATATATAAATTATTTTCTTTAAATTAAAATTTCGTTCACAAATCCTAACATGAATATAGAGGTGATGGGAGGAGTAGGGAGTGGGCAAGTAGCAACCTATCATAGTATTGCATTGTAAAGAGCCAATATTGAACAAACACATTTGAATTTTAACGTCACAGATTGTTCAGAACCACCGATAAACAAATTTTTTACTTTCTCTTACTCCTAGTAAGAGGAAGTATTGTAATCGTGTCAAATTTTCGGTATCAAGTTTTCACCGGAAATATCCATTTTGAGGTCCCCTGAGTCCAAAAAAGAGGTTTTTAGCAAATGGTCTGTGTGTGTGTGTCTGTGTGTAGTATGTATGTATGTGAACAGCATAGCTCAAAAACGAAAAACCGTAGAAAGTTGGAACTTCATATTCCGTTTAAGTATCACCATAGGATCTGACACTACGTTATCTGTCAAAATTTCTCAACCGGAAGTACCACTTTACTAGTTGTTTTTTTTTACTTTTTTGTAATTTTCTCAAAAATGGCTCCGACGATTTTCTATAAACTTTAAACATCTACCACGCATACAAAGAGCTACAACTTTTATTTGAAACATTTCTCCGGGAAAATGCACATTAAAGGCCACTTTTCAGGGAGGGTGGGGTTAGGTTTCCATCTAAAGTGCTATTTCAGTTTATTAGACAATTCTGTCATCTAAATAATGTTAATTAGAATTAAATATGTTGTTGAAATTCCGAGTTTGAAAAAAAATGGATAACCGGAAGTGCGTTTAACTACCACTTTCTAAATGATTTTTTTCATTTTTCGCAATTTTCTCAAAAATGGCTCCGACGATTTTTTTGAAATTAGTATATAAAACTAACACTGCAAAGATCTACAACTTTTATTTAAACATTTCTCTGGGAAAAATTCTTTTAAGGGCACTTTTAGGGGAGGGGTGGGGTTATGTTTTTCTCTAAAAGTGCTATCATAGTTGATTATACAATTCTATCATCCAAATAAATTAATTAGAAATAAATAGATGCTGAAATTCCGAGTTTCAAGAAAATTAGTAAACCGGAAGTGCGCTTTTACTGAACAGTTTTTTTTTTTCAGTTTTCGACGAATTTCATTAAAATTTGGTACACAAACTATAAAATTTGTCAATTATAATTTTGAGAGCTGGAGTAAGAGAAAGTTGTGTGAGTGTTTCACGCCAGATTTTTTTCAGAAAAATGTAAGTTCACATAAAAATGATAAGTTTCTTCTCCAAGAAAATCGTTTCCGAGAAAATTCCAAAAAATCTATATTCTGCCAAATAATGCATTTCCGGGAAACCGATTTACTTCAAATTTGGAATTCTATCAATATTTCTAATAATGTTTATTAATATATTTATATAGGTGGTAAAAACCATTATATTATACTGAAATGGTACTTTACAGCAATGCATAGCGCTACTTGTTCCCCCCCCCAGAACCTCCCAAAGATTAATTTTCCCCTGAGAAAATGGTTCATATAAAAGTGATAGGTATTTATGGGGTGTAAGTAGTATGCGAAGTTTAAAGCAAAATCATCGAAGTCGTTTTTAAGAAAATCATGGAAAACAAAAAAAAAAAAAAATCTGGTGTGAAACACACACACAACTTTCTTTACTCCAGTTCTCAAAATTATAATTGACAAATTTTATAGTTTGTGTACCAAATTTAATGAAATTTGTCGAAAACTGAAAAAAACTATTCAGAAAAGCGCACTTCCGGTTTACTGATTTTCTTCATACCCGGAATTTTGGCCAATTATTTATTTCTAATTAATTTCATTTGGGTGATAGAGTTGTATAATCAAGTATGATACCACTTTAGAGGAAGGTGTAACCCTACCCCTGTCATAAAAGTGCCCATAAATGAATTTTCCCAGAGAAATGTTTTATATAAAAGTTGTAGATCTTTGAATGATTAGTTTATATGTGTAGTTTCAAGAAAATCGTCGGGGCCATTTTTGAGAAAATCGCGAAAAAGTGAAAAATCATATTTAGTAAAGTGTTAACACAAAAGCACTTCCGGTTTTCTGATATTTCTCAAACTCGGAATTTCAACAACATATTTAATTCTAATTAACATTATTTAAATGACCGAATTGTGTAATAACCTGAAATAGCACTTTAGAGGGTAATCTAACCCCACCCCTCCCACAGAAGGGCCCTTAAATCAATTTTCCCAGAGAAATGTTTCAAATAAAAGTTGTAGCTCCTTGTATATGTAGTTAATGTATCAAGTTTAAAGAAAATCCTTGGAGGCATTTTTGAGAAAAACGCAAAAAAGTAAAAAAGTCATCTAGTAAAGTGGTACTTGACAGATAACGCACAGTCAGATCGCATGGTGATACCTAAACGGAATATTAAGGTTCAGTTTCTACGGTTTTTGTTTTTGAGTATGCTGTTCATACACACACCACACACACCACACACACACACACACACCACACACACCCATTTCCTAAAAAAACCACTTTTTGGACTCAGGGGACCTCAAAACGGATATTTCCGGTGAAAACGCGATATCGAAATTTGAAACGATTACAATATTTTCTCTTACTAGGAGTAAGAGAAAGTAAAAAATCTGTTTAGTATTGTTCCACTTCCGGTTTGTTAGCTATTGCCCTCAATCTTCGTGACTGATACGGTGGTAATGACTAAATGGAATATCAAGCTTTTGATCTTTTCTGCGACTCTTCGTTTTTGAGAGATTCTGATAACTCACATTTTTTGTCATATTAGAGGACCCGAAACATGTATTTCTGGTGAGAACTCAATTCTGGCACGATCATCGCAATACTTCCTCTTCAGAAAGTAAAAATCTGATTTACATTCACACACAACTTTCTCTTACTGTGTCATTCTTCTCTACTGTATGTAATACATAACTAGTATATTGGTGATGGATGCAAGAAATATAAAAATATACTTAATTTGAAAAAATCAAAATTATGAAGAATCTGTGACAATTCCTTTGCAAAAGGACATTTCTGGTAGAAGACCAGTATTGTCTTTTAGAGTTCATGAACTTGATAGCATTGTCTACCCCTTCTTCTCACAGGGGAATATTTGAAATAACAATTAGAAGACATTCCTTCAATATACAGTTTGTTGTAGAACACATCAAAACTGTGCCAGTTTGAATTATAACATAAAGAGTTTATTCCAATTAATGTCAGTATACTTATAAGCATATTATTGTGATAGTTTAAAGTAACTTAATTTCACTAAGAGAATATATCTATTTTAAAAACCGTGTGATCTCTTGATTATTTCTAATACTTCACTCTTAAACATATATACTTACAGGGCCCTTATACAAACCGCTCAAGCCACTACACAAACTAAAACAACACATCACACCAATAACATTTCAATATAGTAATTTAGTGATTAAAAGATGGTACCTGATTAGGTTAGTTTAGGGGCCTGATTAAGTTAGTTAGGAGCACAGGAATAGCGAGTACTATGGCTCAGTAGGGTAAGGGTAGGATTGGAACTATGTGTATATTTATTGGTGTGGGTGTATTTATGGTGTGGTGTGGGGGCCGTGAGGGGTAGTATAGGTAGGATAAGGTTAGGGGGAGGATTAGGTTAGGTGGGTTCGAATGGGAATGTGTGTATTTATTGGTATGGGTGTGATTGTTGAATGAATGAATGAGTTGTGTGGGGGAAGTGGCCTTATCTGGGGTTGTATGGGTACGGAAAACCCTCTGCACTTGGAATACTACCGTAAGCCCCAGCGAGTACTAGGAGGTTGTGGTAAAACCGTAGGCGATGCATGTATGCATTCTAGGCCTAAGGAGTAGTATACTTCCAGACAGTACCACGGGATTGTGAATCAGCCCGGCTCAGAGCTTGCTCTGCACTCACGAGCTGAGGAAAGGTTTCGTGGGGGTCGAGGTTAGCAGGGACGATAAAGATTTTGCAAGTATTTCTTTTAAGTGGGCGGGAGTTGGTAGGTTTGCCTTCGGGAACAGTTCCGCCTTCTCCCAATCTCTCACAAGAACATATTTCATTCTTGGACGCCTTCTGCCCTTACAAAGAAAAAGATCCGAGTGTTCGAGATTGGAAATTGGCAAAGACGCTGGGATGAAGCTGAGAAAGGGAGAACCATATATGACTTCTTCCCGAACTTCCATCACAGACTGTCGATTCTCGATGGCTGGAGCTATCCCAAACAGTAACGCAATATTTCACGGGTTACGGGGGGAATTCAATTCTAAGCTCCATGAGCTGGGATTGAAAGATTCCCCAAATTGCGAATGCGGTGAACGGGATACAGTGCATCATGTTCTCTTCCGATGTGCTCTCCTCGACGAGGCAAGAATCCATATGGAATTCAAGCTGAAAAGGAGGCGAGAGAACTGGCCGGGAGATTGATTGAAAAGAGTTGATGAAAAGTGCTTTAAATTTTAAAGACTTTGTTAAGTTTGCTCGCGAAGTAGCGATAATGCGAGGGACTAGACGGATATGTAGAGGTCCGCCTTCACGTGACAGGGTAACTTGCCTACTATGTAGGCAAGGCTAAGTAACCTTTTGGCGCACCGGTTTTGGCGCTATGCGCTAGGTACGGTGGCCTGAGTGTGCTCTAATTTTGAATTTGTTTCATTCATGGAATGAATTTTCTCCAAACTCAATTTCAATTTTCATCAAACTTGGAACTTTTACTAAAATTTTACTTGCCCTTAATTTAATAATTATAGTGTTAGTGGGCGGTATTTGTTGATTTTCAGCTAATATAGCACTAAAATGTGATTGATCCCATTCAATTGGAATGAGAAAACAGCGCTTCCAATCCTCAATAACAACAAAAACCTCCGTAAAATCAGTTTTTTCTGGAAAAATTGTTTATAATAATAAAGTTATAAGTATCTATATGTGCTATTAAGCATTCTAAGTCTTAAGAAAATAATTTGGGCTATTTTCGAAAAATTCAGAAATTTAATTCTGTAAATCGCAGTTCCGGTTAAGAGATTCTCTACATACATGGAATTCTAGCAATACAGATATGGAAGTACGGTACATTGTACTGAAAGGACGTACATTAAAGGAAAGCAAAAAGTATTTGCAGTTCCCTCACAACCCACCAAAAATCACATTTCCTGGTAAAAAAATGTTTCAAGTAAAAGTGGTAAAGGGGTAAAGGGGGCTTTTATGTAGTTAGTATGAGGAGGAAAATTGTTTAGAGAAAATAAGCTTCTCTATGCTTAGTGAAAGAGCTTCTCTGTGCATTTTCCTTTTTTATATATTTTGTTCACACAGAAGATATTGAGTAAGAGAGAAGGATATAGACTCACATACAAACTATTAGACAAAATTATTTTTATAATAATTATGGGACCTCAAAGCATGATTTCCGGTGAAAACTCAATTTTGAAAATTTGAAACGACCACTGTACTTCCTCTTACCAGGAAGTAAGAGAACTTAAAAAAAAAAAACTGGTTTGAAACACTCACACAACTTTCTCTTACTCCAGTTTTCAAAATTATAATTGACAAATTTTATAGTTAGTGTACCAAATTTAATGAAATTTGTTGAAAACTGAAAAAAAAAACTATTCAGTAAATACGCACTTCCGGTTTTTGCTGATTTCCTTCAAACTCGGAATTTAGGCCATCTATTTATTTCTAATTATTTTTGTTTGGATGATAGAATTGTATAATCAACTATGATAGCACTTTAGACAAAAATATAACCCCACCCCCTCCCATAAAAGTGCTTTTAAATGAATTTTCTCTGAGAAATGTTTTAAATAAAAGTTGTAGATCTTGTATGTTTAGTTGATGATATACCAAATTTAAAGAAAATCGTCGGAGCCATTTTTGAGAAAATTGCAAAAAAGTAAAAAAAAAAAAAAAACACTAGGAAAGTGGTACTTCCGGTTGAGGAATTTTGATGGATAACGTACTGTCAGATCCCATGGTGATATCTAAACGGAATATCAAGTTTCAACTTTCTACGGTTTTTCGATTTTTGAGCTATGCTGTTTACATACATACACTGTGGTGTGGTGGTCTGGCTCCTTGGTGGGGAGGAATAGCAAGAAGCTGTTGGGAGTACAGCGCACGGCCTGTTTGCTATTACTGGCGCGATGAGAACGACACCGACGGTGGCATTAGAGATGCTGCTGGGGCTAATCCCCCTTCAGTATGTGGTAGTGGGAGAGGCAATGAGAGGGTACCGCAGAATGAGGTGCAAGGGAGAATGGGTGAGAACCTTCCGGGGGGATCACACTAGGATCGAGGACGAAATTTGGCGAGTGAACGGATTTTTGCTATCCAAACTTGATGAGACGAGCAAGAAATGGGGATTTGAGAGAGATTATGAGATTACGATTGGCAGTATAGGGGATGATAACCTCACGAGGCCAACGGAGTCGGGCAGCGGTATTATTCGCTGCTATTCAGATGGCTCTAGGCAGGAGGGTACTGGCCTGTCGGGGGCGGGAGCATGGTTTCAGAAGTTGGATAGAGGAAGTTCGGTGGCCTTAGGTGGTTTGGCCACTGTTTTCCAGTCTGAGGTGGTGGGCATCATTGAATGCTGCCACCTTGTGGGGGAGTGGCTAGGAGAGTTTAAGGAAGTGCGGATCTTCTCCGATAGTCAAGCCGCACTAAGGGCTTTGAGTAAGCCTTGGTGGAGTTCGAAATTAGTGGGAGAATGTCGGAGGAAGCTCAACGCTTTGGCTCGGAGGGGTAAGGTGATCTCTATTGGATACCCGGACATGCGGGAATAGAGGGCAATGAGAGGGCGGATCGGCTGGCCAGGGGGGGATCATCATTACCATTTTGTGGTCCTGAACCAGCCCTGGCAGTTACAAAGACGTTTCGCGACAAACAGATTAGACTTTGGGAGACGAGAGCTTTGGAGAAACGCTGGGGGGACACGCAGGGGTGCCTCCAAGCTAAAAGATTTATAAAGTTAAGCAAGCAGGGAATTTCGGAGTATCTCCTGTCTCTTAGTAGGACGGGTTTAAGGACCTTGGTAGGGATAGTGACTGGACACCCAAGTGTTTAACATAGGGAGGACGCGGAGTCCCATTTGTTAGAACTGTGATGGCGGAGTTAGGGAAACGGTGTATCACTACTTATGTCAGTGTCCGCGTTTCGTATATTTGGGAGGACACCACTCTCGCAGGATTGCCTGGGCGAGTTGGAGTTTAGGGATATCTTGGGATATTGCAGATTAACCGGCAAGTTATCGGGGGAGATTAATTAAGGGGTTACAGGGGGTATCGAGGGGATAAGAGCCACATAGGCTTAGGTCCGGCGTTTGGGCAACTGTTTTGATAATAATACACACACACACACCCACACACACACACACACACACACACATACACACACACAGAGAGACCATTTGCTAAAAACCACTTGTTTGGACTCAGGGGACCCCAAAACGGATATTTCCGGTGAAAACTGGATATCGAAAATTTGACACGACCACAATACTTCCTCTTACTAGTAGTAAGTGAAAGTAAAAAAAAATACAAAGAACATAAATCTTTGAAAGAATTGGAATAACCTTGGTTACCTACTTCTTGTTTTACACATTCACTATAATAGTAATTTAAATACTCGTACTTTTCGTTACTTTTATATTGCAACCATTACTATTCGACAACTACAATTCTGTTTTAATAAATCATGAGTAAAGTAAACATTGTAAGTCTGTTAGATATGAGTTAGTATTTGTATTTTTTTAATGTTGTTTAAGGTGTGGCATTAGGAATTGCCTGTTGTATAATAACAACCAGGCCTTGACGTCACATTTTTTTTTTTTTTTACTATTTCGCGTTTTATTTTTTTATAATGTTCTTTATGATCTTTATCTCTAGGTAGTCTCGTTTTCACCGCAGTTAACACGAAGGTTACAGGCAAATTTCTGAATTTTCTTTTTTCTTCAGTTTTCCGCGACTTTTCTCGAATACGACTCCAACAATTTTCTTTAAACTTCGTATTAATATCTACTTACATAAATACCTATCACTTTTATTTGAAACATTGATTTTTTTTTTTTTTCGTTTTTTTTTTTTTTTTTTTTTTACGGTGTTCTGGAAACAGTAGCCATTAAACCTTTCCTCTCAAGTACCACTTTAGTACAGTGTACGGTTCTAACACCTATATAATATTAATAATATACATTACAAACATTCATTGAAGTCCAAATTTGAAAAAACAAAGACAAACGGAATTGCTACCTAACAGAATCAGTTTTTGAGTTTTTTGGAATTTTTTCGAAGACTATAACGATGTAATAGGATCCTAAGAGAGGGATCCATAGCAGAGAGAGAGAGAGAGTGAGAATGAAAGGGGGGCAAAAATGACAGGACCACTCTCTCGGACTAGAGTGTGAGAAAATGCTTAAATATAGCGATGGAAGATATAGGAGTCAGATAGCAGAGTTCACTCGCCAGTCACAACGTGTCATCTGCCTTACTCTTTACCACTTTACCATTTTCTATGCATTCTAGTGTAAAGTCCAGGCAGTCAGTGTCACCTTTTTCATTATACAATGTTCAGCCATATCTAGTTTATTAATCTGAACCAAACCATTTTCATTCCTTCATCATCATACCCATTATAACGATTTTCTTTAAACTTGGCTCGCTAACTGCACATAAATTAAACCTATAGATAGATAAACGTACTATATTTAGTGCTATAGTTTACACATTACAGAGGTTCTGTGCTTTATAATAATGTATATGTACAAGTTATTTTATTATAAACTAAACAATATTTTCTCACTCTATAGATACATAATTAAAATAAAACAAATATTCCTTAATGTTTATCAATTTAATTATTAATGATTAATAAAAATTAGTAACAAATAAAGTAAAATAAATATGATAAAGTTAGAAAATTATTTATGACACTACTTATTTACATAAATTAAACCTATCACTTTCATTTGTTACATTTAAAAAAAAAAAATATTTACGTAATTATTCTGTGGAATATATGGCATTAAATTTCCACATGTTATAAGGGGTTGATTTAATATTATCAGCGCTTTTTTTCTGGCCTACAATCGAATCATTCTACAAAAGCGTGGTAGGTGAATGTATGTCGCCCCACCACCATATACTTTTTAGGACGAATGAAAAATAAGTTTAAAACAGATTTGCCATAAAAATGTAGCGGTCGTAATTAACCGTTAATACCAGATTATTTTTAAACAACTTTTTGGGAATCAAAAAACTTTAAGACTTTTCTTTAAGCGAATTGTAATTAAAATTTGAGCATAAAGCTTATTCACTTCAAATTATTTGAGGTATTGGCCATCATAATATTGCTATGCAAAGTCTAATCCATATTGCTGGCCAAGCTGTTGTGCTATAGTTTTGCATACGTCATTGATTCCTTGTAATGAATTTGGAAATTCGCCAAGCGTTGGCTAAATTTTGTAATTATATTGGCACTGAATTTACCTAAACGTGCAGTCATATGTATGACGACCTCGTGTTGGCAGAATGTTTCGTGGCGCAGGCTTGAAAACGTTACAAGTAACTAATTAAACTGTGGAAATCATGGATGAAACGCCAATCTTCGTATCATTTCTTGGCATTAATAACTATTTGTGCTTTTAAAAAAGATTTTATTTTAAAATATTTTGTTGAATAATTAAATTTAGCAAAAGTTTTTGTTAATGATAACATTTAGTTTTTTAGACTTCCGCGGCCAATTATCATGGAAAACCCCTTCAGGTTTTCGGGTGTATACTGCGTCAGTAGTTCCTTATAAACCGACGTTTCGTCCATATTGCAATCGGCTTCTTCAGGTTAGTGAAGAAGACTTACTAACGCAGTCTCCACCCCAAAACCTGTTTTTTCTTTTTCATATACTGAGTCGCGTCTCATATACACATATACTCATTCATATACTCACTCATATACTGAGACGCAGTCTCCACCCGAAAGCCTTTTTTTTTTCATTTATTTAAAGTACTGGTACTTAAATGGAATAACACCACTGAACTTACTGCGAATTTTTGTTTTTTAAACATTTTGTTCACACTCATATACTGACACGCGTCTCATATACTCATTCATATACTCACTCATATACTGAGACGCAGTCTCCACCCGAAAGCCTGTTTTTCATTTATTTAGAGTATTTTACTTACATTATTAAAAATTTGGTGTGACACATTCACACGACATCTCTTACTCCAAATTAATTACAAAAATAAAATCCTTTAAAATTGCAATGTTTACAAACGTTTAGTGGGTTGGTTATAAAAAGGTTATAGACATCGTAGGCGCCTTCTGCTCAAGACCCTACTATAGCGTCTATTTACATTTAAACGTTACTGAGATCTCAAAACACCTTTGAAATCAATTAAAGAAAAAGTTTGAAATAAAAGTTGTACATTTTTATCTGTGCAGTGACATTCAAGTTTACAGAAAATCATAGCCGTTTTCCAGAAAGCTCCAAAGAAAATAATAGTCAAAGTTCTAGTTTAAGTAATGCTATTATTATTATTATTGTCTATGGGGAAGAATCATACCCTACGCTATCCAAAGCCCCATATAGCTACCCCACGAAAAACAACAACAAACCGGGTCTAGAACAAATATCCAGACCCGAGTCTAGCCCATCTAAGATTCACCGCAGTGTCCGAACAAATCGGACAATAATCTTAAAGGGAAATCGTCTAAACTCTTCCTGTTCCGACCAAAGGTCCCGAACATAACTTCCTCACAACCCAAGCATTCTGTCATAAGATGGATGGGTGTTTCTTTCTCTGACTCACAGATTCTGCAAAAGGGGTCTAGCATGAGCCCCCTTATGTAGAGATATTTCGTTAGACCACAATGTCCATTAAGGGATCCAACCAGATGCCTGAAAGAGGTCCGTGAAAGGCACAGCAACATCTCACTAATAATCTTGTCCCTATCCCCAATGAACATCTTAGACTGCATGTAACCTATTTATTCATCCATAGGGATGATTGCTGCAAGCTTGACAGACATATATCTGAAGACACATCAACATTAGGCTTGGGATTAATGAAAGGAGAGATGCGCTTAATTTGGCAAATTTATCCACTTTCTCATTCCTAAAAATTCCCATATGACAAGAAGCACATCCTTTAAAGAAGAACTTCCAGTCATGTAGAACATTCTGGTACCAACCTGGAAGTGACGACACATGAACATTAAAGCAGCATGACTGTCCGAGCAGATACATGATGCCTATTTTTTTCAAGGAGGCTAAACATCCAACTACAAATAAGAAGTAATTAAGTGTAAGCCATTCCCCGAAAACTAAAAAAAAAAAAATTCAGTTCGGAACACCACCAGTTGATGTACGAGAATTTTGATTGAAACCTTCAGATGCCGACCTTATGGTGGTACTTAAACGGAATAACACCACTGAAACTATGGAAATTTTTGTTCTTGAAACATTTTATACCGATTCACACTACGTATATACCGATCATTGGCAAAAAAAAAAAATTTGAAATTAAGAGACCTCAAAACATGCAAATCCAATGAAAATTTAATATAGAAAATTTGACACGACCGCAATATTTCCTCTTACGGTAGTAAGAGAAAATACAATAATTGAAATAATATAAAGCAATAAAACATAAAAATAAAAAAGAATTGGAATCCAGTTTTTACTTCTTTTTATCTTTCTTTAACTGAATTAATGGTTGCTGTAAGATTTGTGACAAGTGACTTGGGATAGGGTAGAATTAACAAGATTCACGATTGGCTGGTCGGAGGCCAATTAGGATCTGTTCAAAGTTGGTCTAATTGGGACTGGACGTGGTAGAGAGGTATACAGAGGGGAAAAGGAAAAAAAAAAAATTGTGAGTTCCTTTAAGATTGGGCCGTTCTGTGGAGGGGTGAAATGATATGAATCAGTTGGGTGCGTCTCTCCAATAACTGTTTGTACAATACGTATATATATATATTTATGGCTATATATTTTTACGTCATTAATTAATTTTATGTTTATTTTACTTCAGTAATTAAATTTATTTCAGTATTTATAACAGTAAGCAAAATGATAAAAAAAGAAGAAAAGAAAATAGTTTTTACAAAATAGATAATTACAAAACATTAACTTCATATAGTTATTGTTGTTTTCGTTTTTATTTTTTATTTAAGACGAACAGGTTGGTGTAGAAATTCCAACAACAACCTTTTGTACAATACTCTATTGTTTTGATACTTCATTGTTGCACACGGTTCTCTTCTTACATGCAACATGTTTATTACATCAACTTTTATATTTGTCTTCCTTTCAAACTAAATTTATAAATATATTACATTATTTTAGTTTAATCAACCGTTATTAACTTATTATTTTTTTTTCATAAAATTACCTGCATGGCAGAAACAGTGAATTTTAATTGCATTAATCAAGTTATTTACTACATTATGTCTTGAACAGTACACAATACACTTAAACTACCTACCCTCTACACTTTACAGACAAGGACAAACACAATACACAAACTAGGGTCTCCGTCCCTAGTTAAATGGCGAAAGCCAAGGGAGAAGGAAGGGATTAGCTCAGTGGTAGCGCGCTGGACTAGTAACGCGGAGGTCCCGGATTCGAGCCAGCATGCTGTCCTTAGATTTTCTCTTCCTAGGAGCCTCTGCATCTCACTGTCCGGTGATGAACAATGTTGTCTGTAGCAGAAAACCCTGCTTGGAGGCCGACAGTGCACTGTGAAGGCTGTGGGGGGCACAATAGATCTTTCAGGTCGCAGTGTGATAATCCCCTACAACAATCTAGTCTTGGAAAAAATGTCTTAGACAAAAAGTCTAAGCTCATTGAATTGTGAAATCCAAGATCAACAATTGTGCAATTGTGCAATTGTGAAAGATCATTGAAGCCTTTAATTTTCTGCCGAGTAGGGGTTGCCATTCCTTAAGGACTGTACAACCAAGTGAAATCGTCCATTCTGTTCAGTGCAGTCATTTAAATTTTGGAAGAAAACACTTAAGTTTTCGGGTTGAGACCACGTCAGTGGTTTGCCAGAAACAACGTTTCTCCCACATATTGCAGTGAGCTTCTTCAGAGTCTTTTCACCTTGAGTGCTAATAACACATTCAAGAGTGTGCCGGTCAGGGTAAAAACGACCCTGAAGAAGCTCATTGCAATATGTGGGAGAAACGTTGTTTCTGGTAAACCATTGTCACGGGAACTGATACGACCCGCAAAACTGGAGTGTTGTAAATGAAAATGACCTTGGAAGCCTAAAAGATCATATGTCTTTTTAACTGATTTTGATCGTAGAAAAAATAAACAAAAATTATATATTACTTTTGGGGAACTTTCTGTTCAAATGGAACAAAGAAAAATTGAACGAAATTGAAAAATAAAATAAAAAAGTAAAGGAGGAAGTTTTAAAGGTATAGAATTGTGGAAAGGGGCTGTGACCCTTTTCTAGACTTGAAGAATATATATCTCGACGAGGGCTAGTTACAGTAAATGCAGGAAGCTTTTCACTCACATTTATTATATTTTTAATTTAAGGCCCGACATCATCTATGGTCATTGGCGCCCGGAGCCTTCTCAGTGCACTGTCGGCCTCCGGACAGTGTGCTGTAGAGGCTCCTAGCAAGAAACATCTAAGGGAAGCACGAGATTTCCAAGTGGGAGTCCAGTATGCCCTTCCCTAAAATAAACGAATTATTATTATTATTATTATTGATTCCACACCCCTTGGGTGTAAATACCTTATAGTATCAGCGATGGATCCAACAGCTGATGTGTGTGGCATGTTAGTTCAACAGTCAATTATGATAGGCCATATTTTGAACAAATAAAAAATTGACTTTTTTTTTTTATAACAACGGTAACTATTTTTTTTTTTTTTGGCACACCCTATTAGTTCAGTCAAACTAATGTATGTTATCTGAAATTTTAAACAACATATTTAGTTCAAATATAAAGTTGTATTTTGGGGGAATTTTATACTGTTTAAGAAAAGTGATGGTTTAATTTGGTTGAAAAATCTCTGTAAACTTTGTATTGAGAAATTTTTATTTAGCAAAAAAAAAAGAAGAACATAATATAAAACCAAAAAATACAAGGTGAGGCGACATGTTTTTCCATGTAAACCATAAAATTCTTCTTATACCTGAATTGTTGAAGTTGTAAACATTCAAAGATAAATAAATACTTTGTTTAAATATGGAAATATCAGTATGTTATGGTGGTAATTGAGTTTCGAAGTTTGTTTTACTTGTGGTTTAATAAAAATATCTTAGTTGATTATTATATAAATATGGAGACAGGTTGGTGGGATAAGTTTGTTGTTTTACTTCTTCGGGCTCTTTTTATCTTAAGAAGAAGGTTTTGAGGAGTGGCTGGGAGTGTGAGGAGAAAAACAAATGTAAGAAGGAATAATACAAATCAATAAGAGATCAATGGTATTCAGAATGGTGGGGAAACCAAGAAGAAGACAAGGGCAAAGATAAAAAATTTCAACTCGTTATATATAATAAGAGCGGAGAGAGAGCTAGTCGACGACCTTAATATATTTAGTGTATTTTATTATAAGTTACATACCTTGGACATCTTGCACCTAAAATCAATACTAAATCTGTTTCCTTTCAAACAAGAATCTTGCCCAGTATTTTGATTTCTTTCTAATTAAAAAGCTTTACCGATTTATATCTGTTTAGATTGATTTTATGGACAGACTTTTGGAATTCCAATCTTGTTTGCATATTTATATATTTAATTTATTTATTTATTTTATAGATTTGTATCGACTTTTTTATTTTTTTATAATAAAATAACTTTTATTGATTATTTATTTATTTTTTCTGTTGATTTAAGAATTTATTTATAAGTTATGAATTATTTCAGGATTGTATATTTTCTAGGATTATTAAAACATAGATTAGTCATTTACAGGGCTGCATTGGTCTCTTCTTTGTTGCATTCCTTAATGGTATGTCATGTTTGACTATAATATTAAAACTTAATAATTAAAAAAAAGGCAAGTAAAAGATACGCTGATACTCGAAATGATATCAGTTGTTTCATAAATTGTGGGAACGCATAGTAGAACCTGCGATTGTGTTCATTATGAAAATTAAAAAATAGTTTAATATGAAACACAGGTCGTAATTCCAATCTGAAACCCTTCACGAAATCAGTTTTCCCCATAAAATGTTTCAAATACAAGCAATATATATATGTAGTTGGGCGACTAAACATTAAAGGAACGCTGAGCTGGAAATCATCAGAGATATGTTTCTTTTTGTGGTCATCGGCCGGTTTCGGGCGTTCCATCATTAGGGTGTTTTTATCAAACTGTATCAGATTTGCTCTGTGCAAGTCTATGTTACCACATTTTTGACAAAAACATCTTGATGATGAGCGGAACACCCAATGAAGCAGTGTATCACGGAAAATATCTCTGATTTTCGGCCTCTGATACTCGTGGCTTCGGATTGCTAGTCCCCAGTTGAAGAAACCTTGTCCTCGCCAGGCCAGCACCCTCGCAAAGGATATGTACCAGGATTTCCTACTCGGCCCTGCAGAAACGGCATAACGCGTTATCTGCAAGTACTAAATGGTGCATGTGCCTATTCAGCCTGCAATGCCCTGTAAGTAGACCCACTATTGACCCATATCCCTTCGGCATATCTCTAATTAAAGGAAGTAGTTTTCTATTGATGAATTCAGGCTAAATCCTTAGATTTAGATCCACCCCCGTGCTTATTGTTCGTTTTTGAATAATTCTTTCACATCGACATACATACTTTCGATAATGTAAGTAATGTAGATAATGTTAGTTTCTAAATAATATTCTGATTGTTTCAGTGGTAATTATAATTGAATAATAAATTATTTATCTCATTAATAATGAGATTATTTAAAAAATAATAAAAATATTATCCAGTGATTTCTAGCTAAAAGATATCATGAAACTTCTGGCATATCATTAGATATTAATATTTGTGAAACAAAGAATTTTGATATTTTTCGATGGAAATTGTCAATAGCATTTGTACTTTTATTGCCAATTAGTGTTCCAAAATTACGTTAATGGTGTACAATATGCAGCAATGTACAGCCATGGATGACTTCATATTTAGGAAGACTTCAAACAAACAAACCAAAAAAAAAAATAACTTAAGTAGAAAGAAAAGAATTATGGAAGTAGAAAGCTGGAAGAATAGCAAGAAGAGACAAAAACTGTTGCCGCTCGACATCCACTATTCTCCATCCACAGAGTGGTGTACAAATTGGTCACGGTATTACTTCTTTCTTAACTTTTCTCCACTCTTCTGCCCATTACATTGCTGCTTCCTTCTCGCTTTATTGATCGACACCGAATAACTTCTCGGTCAGGCTCAAACTGAACGCGTAGGCGTCTCCCACGGGGTGTATACTATTTTTTTTTCCCCCTCTTTTTATTATTATTATTATTTTTTTTTTTTTTTATTCTTACTACCTATTTGCTTTCGAAAACGTGCCACTATTAAGGTCCTTGAAAAATCTGTGAAAGTATTACTCGCCAGCATGATTAACAAGTAGTAGGTATATCTATTGTACTACTATATAACCTTTACTAGTATTAGAATTTAAGTTAAATAAAACTACGAGTATGTTAAAACTTGGAACTTCTGCGAGTCATTTGATTTATTATAATCTATTTATAATTTTTTTTCCTACTTCCTTTGTTACGACAATATTGTTTGTTAATCTTATAAAATTGTTTTGATCATATTTTTTGAAAAAACGAAGAGTAATTTGACAAGAACAAAAAAAGAAATAAAAAATGTATCGACAACTTTGCAAGGCTTCTTGATATAATATGTATGTTGAAAACTGTCACACAACTTTGTACTGTGATTTCAACGTGTATCTGAAACTGATCTGGACTTTGGATTTGAAAATGGGCAGGATTATTCAAGCGTTCTAATTCTCTTCTGCCATACAAATATTACAGGCAAAAATTCTGTACATTACAATCAATATTTTTATAAATGAAAATACCCAATCTTTCATTTTCATTATTTTATTTTTTCTTCTCCACATGACATCCATCCAAAAAATAAAAAAAAGTTATGATCAGTGTTCATCATGGAAATGGTACACTGATCATAACTTCTAGAGGAAGTCTAAGGTTACTGCTTCCCAAGAAATAGAAAAAAATATTGCTTATAAAATTGATAAAGCTATATTTGTTTAATAATTAAATGAAGTTTAAATTTATAGTAAGAGTTTCTGAAAAAATCGCAATAAACTGAAAAGAAACCTTTCATATAAAGTAGTGGGGAATCTTCAAGTCCTCTGACCTATACCCCTGGCAGAAATATCCAAGTTTTTCATATTTGTTCTACGATTTTGTACACTGTTCGCAAATACACAAATCACAAACCACTTTTTCCTGTTTAAGGAATCTCAAAATATTTATATCCGGTTAAAATTCAGTGTCGAAAATTTGATAGGATTATAACATTTCTTTTCGCCATATGAGAAAGTAATGATAATTCCCATTGGATATTATATTTCCTCCAAATTGATACGAAAATAAATTATTAAAATTAGTGGGATAGCTGTAAAAGATTTTATTATTTTTATTTATTTATTTTGATGTTATACGTTAGATAAGAAGATGTTGATGATTGTTTTAGTTTGATAGAGGGACAGGGCTTTGTAGCCTGGAGCCTTGCTGGATATAATTGATTGGCATGGTACATGCTTTCTACTTGTTATTTCTTTTCTTTCTCCTTTGTCCGTACTTTATTTCGTCCCATTTGTCCATCATCATAGCTAGACCATGAAACATGTAACTAAATAGATTATTGATATAGTTAAATATTTGTTGTTTCTTGATATTTTTTTTTTTTTTGTTTCTTTTATATAAATCACTTTCAAAATAGTTTTTTTTAGTATTTTTTGTACACAGTCGTTTATTATGCATTATTATTATTATCATCATCATGACTGGATGCTCGGAAGCACGGAACTATTCTTTTGGTTCCTACTTCCCACAAGATTAAGAAAAAAAATTGCTGCTCCTAGGAAGAAGCCTGCCCCCAGTAATCCACCAGTCTAGATACAATATCTCAAGATAACCTTAATCTCCCACTCCTCCAAGTATTCCCTCCAGAATGTTGTCCTTCGAAATATGTGAAAACCCTAGTACTAACCTGATCTTAATGGTCCACCTCTCCCTAACAATTCAGATACATTTGGGGCCTATACGTCCTGCCAGTTTTCTGTAAATGACTAGCAAAGCAGCGTGAATTGAATAGGTTATTGCCCGGTTCACCCAACCGTGTATACAGTACACCTACCAAAACTTTCAATAGTATTCTAATCAGTGAGACAAGATACTCCAAGCTCTTCTGTCTTATAACTTTTATAATCTTTTAACCTAAAAACATCTCTTTTCGGCCCTCTAATGCTATTCTCTTCCATGTATTTTCTCTATCGCAAAATTGCTTTGTGACACATTACTGCTGGGTCGGGACTACAATACGATAATGAGGATCTCGCTCAACATCCGCATGTCTAGTTACCCAAAAGAGCTCTACGCTACTCCTTTGAGTGAGGCCGTTTAAGTCTTTTCCTACATTCACCAGCCTATTCAAAGACTTTAATGCAGCTTGACTAGCAGAGAATATCCCCACCTATTTAACTTCTCTCTGCATCTCCTCCATCAAGTAGCAGAATTCAGTGATGATCGCCCTGGAAACACAGATTTTCCCTTTGTTCACCCCCTGCAGGCTTGCTTCGACTAATAATAGTAATAATAGTAATAGTTCGAGTAATAATACATATTTCAAGTTGAATTTCTTCACCTGCCATTAGAGCCTTCACAAATTATCGCTTTTTATCACAATCGCCAGCCTTCCCTTCCAGCAATAGCTTGCCTTGCAGGTCATGCAATTTTTTTATAGTAACGTCTTCTATGATATTCTGAATCTACTTAACGCCATATGGCCGAGCTACTCATTCTCATCAGTTTACCACTTTTCCGACAGGTTACATTTTTGTTACTGTAATTTGAACTTATGGGCTTCTGCACTTGTTCCTAGGCTCTTAATTGTGAGATCATAGTCTGCCCATGCAAACCCAGGCTTTGAAATAAATGCTGCAAATCATGGAATCCTCTCAGATTCTGGTCACAATAGAATTAGATTCTGACAAGATTAAAAATTTGCTGCTTCGTAGGGGTATAGAGTTGAACAAAGGCATTAATTTCTTTTCAATCTTTCTACTACCTTTTGATCGGTTTCTCCTTACCTACACAGCCGAATTTGTCGATTTCTAAAAAAGAGTTCACTTACTTACCCCGTATTTCTCCAATTCCTCTCGTATGCATATAGATTTGTATTGTTACTCCTATACCGAGTAATTCATTCAACTCTCTTTTGTTTTCTAATTGTTAATGTATTCACAGCTATTTATTCTTCTGTTATAGTCACCTTTCCGGCTTGTTACTTGTCGCTGATTTCTGGGCTAAGATGCATACATAATCAGCCATAGCTCTTTCACAGATGTGCTCTCTCATCTGAGGGACTGTGGAACCTCATTCTGCACACATGTCCATCCTCCTACCTACATGTACTCTTCTCATTTAGTATTAGCAAGAACTTGGCCATCATATCGTAACCTTGAATTAGTGCATTTTGCTCCAATAGCTTTTTTGAAAACTATATATTCAAACCTTCATAGAAATGTTGATAAGAATCAGGATTTTTGAAGATGCTCCGCATTTTTTCAAGAGTCGCCATAAGTTCCTTACATGACAGAACCAATTGTTTGTTTCTTTCCAAAGAACAAGCAGTATTATTATAGATTAAAAAAAATAGCTGATAGTTTTATTATTACGTATTTAAGTCGACATGATATTTGTTCTGCGCATTATTTTACGTTATGGTGAAAGTTCACCTCCAAACTGAACAACATTTCACTTAGTATACCTTTATTACATTAACACTTTCTTCTCTATGTACTCCACAAGAGCATGTTTGTTTATAATTCATTTTCCAGCTCCAAAATCGCTACTTTCACTGGAAATACTTGTGAAATTCACTGTGGCCCAAAGTGATTACCTCCAAAATTACTGTTATTTATTAATATTCTGCTTGTGCTTGATTTATTAATATTGAATATTTATAATCGTGCTTGACGAACCAGATGGTGATAGTACGGTCCACTTTAATTGAACGGATAATTGTGACAAATAATCGTTCCAATATCGCCAGCGGCTGTTTGTTAAGCGATATCCTCCTACTTTTGCTGATTAAATGTACAATCTATTCCACCATGAAATGTGATTGGTGTGATGTGTTGTAGAGTAGTGGTAGCGTGTAGCACGAGCGATTTAGTAAAAGGGCATGTAAAGTAATTATGTTTAAGAGAGTGAAGTATTAGAAAATAATCAAGAAATCACGTCTGTTTTTGAAATAAATATATTCTCTAAGTGAATTTAAATATGTATAAATCAATTATTTATCTAGATTAAATGTTAAACTCTTATGTTTTAACTTATAACTGGCACAGTCCTGATGTGTTCTGGTTCAGTGTCTAAAACAGACTCTCTTGAAGGAATGCCTTCTAATTGTTCGTTCAATTCCTCCCCTGTGAGAAGAAGGGGGTTGACAATGCTAACCAGTTCATGAACTTTAAAAGACAATAGTGGTCTTCTACCTGAAATGCCCTTTTGCAAGGGGATATCACATTTTCTTGATATTTTTGATTTTTTTTTTTTAAATTAATATATTTTTATATTTCTTGCATCCATCACAACCACCTTTACTGCGGGTAAATCAGTTGTTCATCTTCTTGTTTTGCTCCTTAAAAAAAGGCTGATAGAAATGGTATAAGGTCGATTGGATTTACAGTCAGTCAGTCAATCAGTCATAGACCCTTCTAAGGAAAGGACACGCTGAAATCAAAGTTGGCAATGGAAAAAGCGGGAATAGTTACCAAGCGGATTCAAATAAAATGGAATTAATAATAATTGAAGGCTTATAGAATTAATTGATCACGAATTATGTACGTAGAAATGAAAAATAATGGCAAAGTACTGTATGCATTTTTTCAGGGCAATTAAGTAAAAAAATGTTTAATATAAAACAAATTTGTCAATTTTATTACTTTACTTAACTGCAGTAAGAGAAGGATGTGAAATATTTTATACCAGATTTTTTCTCTGAAGAATCGTTCTAGTTAGGATCGAGTTAATTATGTTTCTTATCTTTTAATCGATCTGTCATTAGGCAATAATTGCAATTGTCAAAATTCAGATTTACAACTTTTGCTGTATATAATTTGAAAATTGATATGAGGCAATATATTATATTTATTTTTTGTTTTTATTTTATTATTTTTTTAATAAAAAATGCAATAGATATTTTATTAATGGGAAAATTTTTATTCAAGTATAACATTAAAAAAAAAAAAAAATACATTGACATTTAACATCCCACTATTTAAATTTATGTTTTAAACAAATTGATATAACATGATATAAAAACTTGTGTAGTTTTCCCACGAATAGTAAGTAGTTCTCCACAAATCGGTGGCCTGCACGAAATGACGATAATCCATCTTGTCTTCTACTTTGACGCCATGACTCATTCTCTCTCTCTCTCTCGCCTCCTCGACATACCATCACAAAAAAAATACAGTTTCTTATTTATAGCTTTATTTTGGCTTTTAATTAATTGTTTTCATAATAAATTATTACTTGCGGGGTTTACATGGCTTTATTTTAGTAGTAAAACTTGTTTACAGTAAATATTTTTGTATATTTCTCTTAGTTATAATTAAAACAGTTGTAGGCTTATGACTGTTTTATATTCTTGTTTAGTTGTGCTGATTTTGTAGAAGAATGAACCCGATATACAGCCTTAATTTTATTTTAGTTAAAAAATGATTACATATAGTTTTCTTTCCTACGTTTCGACCACTGAGCTTGTCATTTTTCAAGGAAATTTATTGTTAAATGTTTATACAAATCTGAAAAAAATTATAAATATATTAGAACACTTTTTCTATTGTTGAAATGCTACTAGTAATAAAATATGTTTTATACATTATTATGTTGGTGTTATGTAGACGCTCGTAACATGATTGTTATTGGGGGAGGGGGTAAATTAAATATGTTAATTAATAATTGATTATTATAATTCATATTTGAAATCTTTTCTAAAGGGATCTCGTTAGGTGCTGTGTTTATACAGAAGTTGGAGAGGATGAAAAAACAATTAAATATATAGATTCAAAAAATATATAATTAAAATAAAAGGTATATGTCAAAAATTAATAAAATACAATATTGAGATAAAGCGACATAAATGTCTTGTCATTTAGGAGAAATTGCTTTTTATAAAACTTACATATTTTACATATTTTCTGACTTGAAGAAGGTTGGGTTTCTTGGGGCACTTCCACCACTCACTATTGTAACATGGCTTTTTCTAATGACAGACTTCAATCTTTTTATAGTACAAATTATGAACTGACTCCCTTCCCTAAAAGGGTCTACCCTATATATTCTACCTCCACCCTGGAGAAAGTAAGAAAAGGGAAATTCCCTTTGTCCTAAATAAATGTAGTGATAGGGGTAGGCCAGATATCTTTGACTCAACTAACTGTTTCTTTTGTGCCTTCCAAGCTTCAAAAAATCCAAATTATTTATAAATATATACATCGGAAAAATTCCTTACTTTACAATCATAAAATATATAACAAGAATATATTTCGATACAATTTACATTTTTTATTAATTCGCCCAATGATGTACTCATTACACGCTGTTATATGATATACGTATACTAGACCAGTTTACAAAGAAATTAATGTATAATTTTTTAATTAAATAAGTAACAGTATGTTACTAGGCCGAACATTGTTTTTTTTTGTTATATAAGATTATTGCAATCTTCGTTATTTTTATTAAAGGAGAATTCTTGTATGAACTGGTATTTTATTATTTTTGATATGTTTGTAATTAATTTGGTGTATAAGGTTAAGCACCAGCGTGGTCACCATCTGTACAATCTTTCCTTTTTCGCTATTTTTGAGACTTATTCCTCTAGTTTTTGTAATTTTTAGGCCTGTAGGAAGAGTGTGTATATTAGAAGTGTTCATTATAAGTTTTTTTTTAATAAATTTAGAATTATAGAAATAGCTACTTACTGTATGATTGAGTTCCACCTCGCAGAACGTAGTGCACAGTGATTGGTTATATAGGAATGATATTCTTTTTATTACAGTTATACGTCTAATTCAGAAAAAAAAAATTTAAAAAAGGTGAAATATTGATATTTTTTTTTGTTATTGTGTTTTAATATATTTTTATTTAATGGTTTTTATACTTTATTTAATATGGTAATTTGTTTGAAACCGCATAGGATTCAGTTGGTAGTTTTTAAAAAACATATTTAAGGTTACACAGATGCAGGTTTCTATTTGGGGTTATTACAAATGTGATTTTAAAATATTAAATAAATTTGAATAAATTTTGGCCTGTGCACACTCCCTCCTTACGATCATTAACCACTTTATCCAAGCAATTCACATTTTTACAAATTTGGATAAAGTGGTTAAATGATCGTAAGGAGTATATGCACAGGAGTACTTAATATTTTAAAATCTTGCAAAACTCCAAATTCTAGGAAAAATGTTTGAAATAAAAGTGATAGGTTTATATCTGTTTCTAATGTTTAGTAATATTATACATAGAGATGTCAGAACCCATAAATTTTTACTAAAGTAGCACTTAGTTACCTGTTCCTCCTCATAATCCCCGCCAAAAAATCAATTTTTTTGTGGGAAAAATGTTTCAAATAAAAGTGATAATGGAACATATATGTATGTATGCACATAGTTTACGAAGTTTCAAGAAAATCGTTGGAGTTATTTTCGAGATAAATCGCGAAAAACTGAAAAGGAAAAAAAAACATTCAATAAAGTTGTACTTTTGGTTGTTGATGACGGATTTTGACTGAAACCTTCGTGGCAGATGTCGATGGTAGTACCTGAACAGAATACCAAGTTTTTTTCCTTCCTGCATTTTTGTTTTTGAGATATTTTGTTCACTCAGAGAGGAGGGGGGTATCCGTTGAAAACATTTTTTCCATATTCAGAGGATCTCAAAACATGTACTTTGGGGGTGAAAACTCAATTTTGCAAATTTAACACGCAATACTTTCTTTTACTAGGAAGTAAGAGGAAGTAAAAATTATGTGAGAGGCCATTCGTTTTTGATTCAATATGCTGTTAGTAGCCAGGCTTATAGAAAAATCATTAGAGTCACTTTTAAGAAAAAAAAATGGACAAAAATTCTATTAAAGCGGTAATCCCAGTTGGTTGTTAGCCAGACTTGTGTGCGAATTCAGCTTGGTAATACTAAAATGAGTTTTTGACCATTCCAAAACAGATACTATGGTCGTTTCTGTGGATAAGGTGAAATTCTTTGCCTCAGACTGATAATTAATACCTGATGTTTCCCATAAGAAAGCTTTAACTATAATACGGATGATTTCCAGAATGGTAATGTTAGGTTTTGAAAGATTATCAGAACGATTTGATTCTGCATAATCTTAAGTTCCAGGATTTCTTTAATGAAAGGACTTTTAAACACACAGTAACTGGATGTTCTATTAATCCTATTGACATCAGAGACATTTTCCGTGGTAGCCTGCTTCATTTTGTGGTCGTCGACCGGTTTCGGGCGTTCGCCGATCTTCAGGATGCGTTTGTCAGACAGTGTGATAACACAGACTTGCACAGAGCAAATTCAGTTCATGCACTCAAGTTTATACAATTCAGTGTATAAACTGAACTGGCTCTGTGCAAGTCTGGGTTATCACATTGTCTGACAAAAGCATCCTGAAGATGGGCGAACGCCCGAAACCGGCTGATGACCACACAAAGAAGCAGGCTACCACGGAAAATGTCTCTGATGCTTTCCAGCTCTGCGGAACCAACCACCACAACAATCCTAATGACCTTTAAACTAGTAACTTTATCTTTGATGCCATCTTGTCTAAAGAGAAAAAATTTGATAATAATCTACTATTTCTAAACCGGAATCGTATCCTTTAAATTTGACTCTGACGGAAATATTGAGAGGAGATACTTTTGATAATGACAATTCTGTTTTGGTGAGTGAACTTTTTTCTCTTTTAAAAAAAAAAAAAGGAAAGAAAAAATCTGACCACATCATCATAAAGGAGCATTGCGCACAGAGAGGAAGTAGAATGAAGAAGAAACAATAAAGTAGACAAAAACAAATTAGAAATAATGAAGGTGACCATAGTGATGATACACGATTGTTATGAAATACGTGATATGTTGTGTTGGTTCATTAAGAAAGCGCACGCATACACACATTACTGTATAGACCTCCCCCCCTGCAACCATTACTTATAGCAAACTGGAAATAGAGTAGAGACTACTGTCTCTTCTAGTGATCTCTGGACTATTAACATTCAGCCCATGGTCTTATAACCAAAACACACTTTCTTTAGCAACGACCTTCTTAATTTATAATTCCAAAGACAAAACTAGCTTGTTACTAGATAGATAGTGGAACAAGAAATGACACATGTACCCTCCAGGCCCTTATAATAATATACCAACCTCCCCAACCTTCTCTTGGGTTCAAACAACCCAAACTTAAACCATTTACTTAAGAGACTGAAATTTGACTGAAATCATTATAATGATTGCCACAGCCTTCTAATTTTATTTCTCAAAAGAGTTTCTCACCATGATTCTAAAAAAAAAAGTATCATAACTCATATTTCACCATTTCATGGGGTCACTATTAGAGGTATGATGATGATAATTAATTTAATTAATTGATTTACCTACACTTGGGTTCATAAAAGGGCTGTAATTAAGTAATGCCTATTTTTTCAGGCGGGCTTAACGTCCAACTACCAAATTAGGTGTCGTTGCCCTGGGGCGGAAGCACCTACTTTACTGTTAACATTTTTCATACCAATATAAAATTTAGCAGCTATACGCGGGACTCGAACTGGGATCCTCCCACTTACAAGTCCATGCTCATAACCACTACACCAACACCCGCCCCTAAAAGGGCTGTATTTATTTGATAACGAGAAATAATAATTTTAGATGAAAGGTTTTTTTGGTCTGTCCTCTGATAAGGATTTAATCATTTAATAGATAATTCGATTAATTAGTATACTTCCTCGACCGATAATAATAATTTTAGATGAAAGGTTTTTTTGGTCTGTCCTCTGATAAGGATTTAATCATTTAATAGATAATTCGATTAATTAGTACACTTCCTCGACCGATAATAATAATTTTAGATGAAAGGTTTTTTTGGTCTATCCTCTGATAAGGATTTAATCATTTAATAGATAATTCGATTAATTAGTATACTTCCTCGTCCATTATTTTTAATAAATATTAGCATTTATTGCCAAGGGAAATCGATTGGCAAAAGAGGAAAAAAATCTGGTATGAAAGACGAAACTTAGTCCCAGCGAAACGGGGATACTGACATAAATAGTGATACACCGTTTCCCTAATTCCATCACCGCAATTCTGACATGTGAGACTAGACGTCCTCTCTATATTATGCAAATGACTCATGTGTGCCTAATCACTACACCTACTAAGGTCCTCGTCCTATCTTACTAAGGGGACAGGAGGTAATCTGAAACCCCCTGCTTAGTCCCTTTGATAAATCTTTTAGCCTGGAGGCACCTCTGCGTATCCTACAAATATTTCTCCAAAACTCTCGTCTACCAAAGTCTAATCTATCACAGAACCTCTTAGTAACGGCAAGGGCTGGCTCCTGGAATCTCCAGGTGTAAGTCGCTCTCCCACGACCACCTCAGGTTTTTCAATGTCCAAATAGACTCTCTGAAGTGGAAACCTGTCTTCAGAGGTACAGAGATGAACCTCGTCTTGACGGCGTGAGGCCACTGGTGTGTAGGCTGTTCCCACGACGGGTGCAGTGTAAATGTTATGTAAACCCACTGTGGTGCCTGCCGTCCTAGCCCAATTAGCTGTGCAGAAGCACGTTGCCTGGTCCCTGCGGAGTGGACACTCGCTTTGGCTCCAACTCCATAACTGGAATCGCCGAAGCTTTCCACCAGTCGCGGAGTTGTTCAGGGACCAACATATTACTTCCAAATTACTAGTTAGCTAATGTCCCTCTCTTTTGTTGACTAGTTAGAGGATGGTAAAGCCATTTTTTTAATTAAATAAGAAATATAAGAAATATTGATCGTAAATGGAACTTTCTTTTTTTTTTAATTGTTAACAAATTATTGGTTTACGCAGTCAATATAGCAATATAAAATTATATAATATACGTATAGATTGTTTATAATTATATAAATTTATTATTTAAAAAAATTATTTAGTGGTAGAAATGTTACTAAGCATGCTAGTAATAAAATTATATAAATTAGGCGAACAAATATCTGGCTGTATTATACGTATAGAGAGAGAGAGACCCTCTACTCTCTTAACTTTTAGTTTAGAAGATATATAAGAAGATGAAGGAGGAACAACTATCCCACAATTATATATTATTAATGTAAGTTCGATGGAGTGTAAAAAATCAGAAATAGAAACCGGTCTATCTCTCTCTCCGCGGTCTATCTCTGCTAGAAGAAGGAGCTAGCTTTGCTCTTACCAAAGTCCTCCACCAATAATATTATATAGAAACTGGGATGGTAGGTAATATAACAAGAAGAACATGGTTGAATTGAAATTAATAATATAAACAAAACCGGTTCACTTTCCTCTATATGATATATACATACATATATATATATGTATTTTTTTTTTTTTAAGAAATAAAAAATACTATTTAATTAATATCAAATATCTAATGTTGAAGTTACATATATCTACAGTTCCAATATCAGGTTTTATACTTCCCTACATTTCGTTCTTGTTAATCGATAATTGCGACTTAGATCGGATATTCTTATTTTTTTATGGGTGTAATTTTATAGATATTTTCTGTTGATAATCTTTACTTTATCAGTGTGCTTGATTTTGTTTGAAAAAAACAATATCAATTTTTATTTTCTCTACCACCTTTTTCGTTTATTGGTTGTCGAAATTGAGTTCTCTTTTGTTTATTACGATCGTATTCGGACTGTTTAACAATAATATTTTTAATGATTTTATGTAACCATTGCCATCATCCTAAGAACTGGTAGTATCACATGAGGCTCTGAGATTTTTTAAACCTTTGAAGAGATTAACGAATGAATGAATGATGCTTTACTATTACAAAATGAATACAACTATACAAAATTATATTTCAAACATCTATATGACATGGTCTTAGACCGTCCGTCAGAGTCTACACACCATATTATGTATTCAAACTTAAACTTTGCCTGATAAATAAATAAAAATAAATATACTATTATACCAATAAAATAAAGTACTATCTCAAAAGCTTATACAACTTAATTCTTTATTATTATTATTATTATTATCAGTAATCTTAATAATTGAATTCGGCCACAAGCATGCTTCTGTACATTAATGCGTATTTTATATACAATGCTAAATTCAACAACCAATTACTCCCATTTATTAAACAAACAAATTTTTGTTGGGATAAGGAACTTATATTAAAATAATGGAATCTATAAACATTAAAAATTCTACCAAAAAGTCATTCAAAATTCGGCAATAAAATGGAATGTATTTTCAACTTTGATTTAAATTACACATTGAGCATGTAAAGTTGGTTCCAGTAAGCCAAAGCTTTATAATTTAGATTAAGCATTTCTCCCCGTATTTTAAGTATCAATTCATATATAAGATACATTAAACCTGCAGAGATTTTAATTGCTCATGATACTGTGCACATGTTTGGCAAGGAACAGAAATTCTTCTTTCTCGTTATGCGTACATGATCAGAAAAGGGATTGCCCTGAACAAGTTGAATATCCAGAAATAATGCAGAAATTCTAAATATCTCTCCCAGCTTTGTAACTAATACCCCTCTTATTTAGGACTCTTTATATGGAATTAGTAACTCTATTTACATACATGAACAGCATCCATTCAGTGGGGCCTGTCATTATTGTTATTCAAATTTGGTTTTACAGTTTTTTGGTGGATATAAAACACACAGCCATTTTCTCCTGCTTTCATCAATACTATAACTTTTTTAAACGTTTCCCCACAAGAGTAATTCCTCACAGTTTAGTTAATTTATAAAATTTTCTATGAAGTAAACTGCAGATTTCACTTCTCTTTTTTTTTTGCTCCTAGTAAGAGGAAGTATTAAATGATGGTGTCAGATTTTTCGAAAATGAGTTTTCACCGAAACTCCATGTTTGATACGTCCCCTTGAGTAAGAAAATGAAACTTTGTAGCGATTGGTCTAAATGTTAATGTGAACAAAATGTTTCCAACATGAAAAATTGTACGAAAATTGAAACTTTATATTCAGTTCATGGTAACACCACCGCATCTTTCATGAAGTTTTCCAACAAAACTCACCAACCGAAGTGCGCCTTTACTGATGAAGGGATTTTCGCGATTTTCTGAAAAATTATGCCAACGATTTTTTTTTTAACTAGTATACTTTGTAGTTTGTATACATATATAAATTTACTTTTTTAAACTTTTTTCTCTTTAGAAATATGTTTTTTTCGGATGAAGTGAAAGCTATAAGCAGTGCATTTCCAACTGTAAAATTGCAGAACACACTATTTAAAGAGTTGAAGGTAAATAGTGGAAGGAGTGTAAATAGTGGCCCTAGAGTATGCCATAAGGGCAATTAAATCCAATCCAGGAGGCATTATATATAACACACTATAGCAGAATCTTGCCAACGAGGATGACCTGCCCGTACAAAGCTGGCTTTGTTTGGTGCCCTTCAAGAGCTTGAAAGATCTGCTAAGAAAATTGGACTTAAAGTTAACGAACAAAAAAAAGAGACATTTGTGAAGACTGGGAGGAATATATCCCAAATTGATGATCAAATTCAGCTTGCAGGGAACGAATTTCACCTCGCGACCTCGAAGCCCTAATGATAGATAACAGTGATATAGATATGGATGTAAAAGCTAAAATAGCGGCTGGAAACAGGTGTACGTTTGCTTTGCATAAGACATTAAGATTTCCAACTCGGGTTAATCTGGGAAAAAAATGTTTTGCGAAAAATTTATCGCCTGGTGAAGATGGCCGATGGAGACGACAAAGAAGGAATGTAGATCTCCAGAATTTGTTTGGGGAGCCAGATCTGGTATCCTATGTTAAAAAAAGAAAATTAAGTTGGTTAGGCCATGTGCAGGTTGAAGGGAAGATCTCGTCAACGTTGGTTAGACGATGTAGAAAGCGACCTTCGCTGGGCAGGAATAAGAAGATGGAAGATGGTTTGCTTACGATAAAGAGAAGTGGAAAAGGATTGTCGAGGAGGCCTAGGTCCTTAGAACGGACGAGCCGTAATAATGATAATAATAATAATTGTAAAGGGAAGGGAATAGTTAAGTGGTTAGCGTACTTGACTCCCAGGCGAAGGACCCAGGTTCAAGTCCAGCTGTGCAACCTTTAGATTTTTTCTTCCTAGAAGGCTCTACAGCTCCCTGTCCGGTGATGGACAGTGTTGTCTCTAACGAGAGAACCCTGTCCGGAGACCGGCAGTGCACTGAGAAGGCTCCGGGCGCCCCAATGACCATAGATGTTACGCATCTTAAATTAAAAAAAAAAAAAAAATAAAATGAATAACATTTCGAAGTAAACATTTAGAAAACATTGCAAATATAAAGAAAGTTTATTAATTACAATTTAGTAAAGGCAGTAAGACAAATTATCGTATGATTGATTCATACCAGACTTTTATCGTGTCTCAATTGATGCCAGACCTCAAAACAAGGATTTCCAATGTGAACAGAATTTTGCATATCTGATATGTTCCATTAATTTCACTGCTTTAAGTCAGTTTTTATAAAATGTGTTAAATATCGTAGATACGAAAACCGACAGAGTTTCCTATATAATGTTATTTCATTTAAATTGAATCTCTCAACAGAACCATCTATTTCAGATATTCAAGAAAGGCCAATGTCTTATGAGACCGTCTTATTTGGGGAGATAATGGGGAAATGAAAATTAGTGATTGTATTTTTTTTTATTATAATTTGGAAATTTGTATTTTTATAACTTTAACTTGGACTTAGTTTATTAGTGGATGATTGTATAAAAAAGACATAAAGATAAAACCTGTAGCTGATCGATGTTTATAGTTTATTGGAGATCTTCTGTAGATAAACATCAATATTACATCAATCTCCTCCTTGATAGAGAGAGAGGCTTGTAAATCTCTAACGACCAATATCACAAACTTGGTTGCAAACATTTATATATAACATAAGGCAAGTTATATTGCTTTTATAAAGTATTATAGTTTTATTTTATTTTTTATTTTGCTTTTATTTCTTTTTTGTCTAACCTAGTCCTCTATATTTAACGTCACGCTTCTATTATAGAAACGTCTCGCTTGCGTTACTAGACCAATTCGTCCATTTTAATAACCATATGATGAATGAACCGGTAGAATTGAATCTATTAACTAATTCACCTCAGGTATACAGGTCTGAGTTGGCCTGCAGTCCCCCCCTCTACACCCGCTCACTCCTTTTTATCATCACTCTATCTCTCTCTCACACCCCCCTGACCGTCCTCCTACTTGCTCACTTCACTTTGAAGTCTAGATTCTTGTTCTTCTTCTATTTTTTCCTTGTTAAAATTTCTGCTTTGAATGGAACACACGCATGTGGCTATATATATATTTTTTATTTAAACATGTAGAGAACGCGTAAATTAGAGTATATTGAAGGGGGGGCAAAGATTTTTATTTTTTTTTTTAATTAAAAATTTTATTACAGAAAAAAATTGGTTTACTACCTTTCTTAAAAGTTAGTACCAAAGTATAAGATTAATAGATATATAAAACTGAGGGAACATCTCATAATATAAATTGGTGGTAGATATTATAACGTGTAACAAGATTACATTCCTAGATATTTATCTAAAAAATAAAACATCGTAAAGTTATATATCATTTTATTTTTTTTATTTATATTTAATAATCTGTACATCATAGCTACTGTACTTATCAGTCCTTATAATGATCATTAGCTAAATCCGTTAAAATATTTCACTTTTTTTTTTATTATAAAGATCAAACGTAGATAAATATTTAAAAGCAGAGTTTTGTGTATGTATGTGTGTGTCTCAGTTTCTCCATATTTTGCTGATTCCTTTAAATCATTTAACAGGCTGTGATTTTTTATCTTGTACACAAATTTAAAATGGAACTTTCAATGCTCAGATGAATTATTGACAAATAAGATGTTTTTAAATTTATCACCTCACAAAGATTTTATAATAATTAAATAAATGAAATCAAATAAGTAAGATTTTTCTCGACCAATCTTAAATGATGGATGACGATAGTAAGATTCGGTCTTTAAAAATAAAAAAAACATATATTTTTTATCCAACATTTCGACAAATTATTGTCTTTATAAAGGCATAAAAATAAGAAATGTTAAACTTCAAAATATGACATTTTGGAATTTATTTTTGGAAAATAACTAGATGGGAACACTGCACACTACACAGAATAATTCTCTGTTCACTATTCACTATTCTCTGTGGTGTTGTAGTGCTCACACCTAATTATTTTCCAAAAATAAATTCCAAAAGGGCATATTTTGAAGTTTAACATTTCTTATTTTTATGCCTTGATAAAGACAATATATTTATCGAAACGTTGGCAAAAATACAAGTTTTTTTTTATCTTTAAAAAAATCGAATCTCACTATCCTGAAAAAAACAAATATTTATCCAAAGGTGAGGCGGACCAACAATTTAATCTTGTCAAGACTTCTGTATTTAGATGTGTTTTCTTAGTTAGGAATACGAAGAAATAAAAGATGGTCATTATGAAAGCCAAATAAACACCAGAATGCAATTGTTAATTTGAATAAATAACGTGCTGAGGAACAGGAATATTAACAATAAGACCAAGTTACAACATTCTACAAGATATTGTAATATTGCGTCAAACACAGCGGAAATGTGGCCATTGAAAACTAGAAAAAATAAATATACTTTTGGTGGGTGATGGGGGTTTTGCCAGAAATCTTTGTGTCTGCATCGGAAGCTCAAGTCTTAGAATTCCAAGATTGAGCTTCTTGTAACTTTTTTTATTTTTGAAATAAAGGAAATCCCTAGAGACATGCATTTCCAGTAAGAACTTAATTTCACAAGTCTGGCATGAAACGCCATACTTTCTCTTACTTATGAGTAAGAGAAAGTAAAAATTATTATATATATGTATATATACACAATACGGTTTTATCATATTTCAATAAAATTTCATTATTGGAACTTTTCGTTTTTCTGATAAAGTACAATTTTTTTTTTTTTCCAATTTTCTTAAGCATTTTGAATAATTATTATGAAAGCAATAGTTTTTTTTTTTCTTTAGGTTAAAATTACTGTAACAGTTGCAGTTTTTATATAATGAACTATTTTTGCGTACTATTTATTACAGTTTTACATACGTAAGCATAAATTACAAAAAAAAAAATATTGCAATATAAGTAGTTGGATATTGTAATCTATTTAACTTGTTGTTTTGTAGTATTATAATTATCTTACAAGTTCAGCAGATTGTTTCTGTGCATAGATATATTATATCGGTCATATAATATAAAGATATTCGCTGATATATGAGAATATAACACTGTGAGATAGGAGACAAATCGCACATTGATAGCCCTTCTTTACAAATGATGTGTTTTCTCTTACTTTCATGTGGGAGATAAAAAGAAAGGAAGTGGATGATGATTATCATCACAGTCCCAAATCTTCATCATCATCATCGAGTTGTGCAGAAGAAAGAAAGATAGATAGATGAATAGATAGACAAACAGATGGATGGAATGGACACACAAAGTTAATGGCCAAAACTAGTTATTTCTCTCCATCATCATCTACTTCTTGATATTGCTGCTTCTTTTCTCTTCCCTCTCTTCATCATCTTGGCTGTTCATATACAGCAGAGTGGTATCACGTCCTCTTTTCCTACTTCTTGTAATTATACCCTTCTGATGACTACTACATCATATCTCTTTCTGTGCTTTACTTCAGATATTCAGCAACACCATCCACCTTCTAAATCTAACTTTAGAAGTACTCCTTTTTTTTAATATTTATTTTTTTTGTTTATTTTGCGTTCAACTCAGTTCAGGTTACCTTGGATTGACATCTTACTTTCCTTTTTGATTTTCCTCATATGAAAAACTAATAATACTACGATTCACTTCACTTTATGTTTCCTTCATTTTTAACATTTTTTTATGTAAGTTGGGACAATCATTTCTTTTAATTTAAGGCGCATCAACATTTTGGACCCCGAAGCTTTCTTAGTGCACTGCCGGCCTCCGAACAGATGTTCTCTTGTTGTAGGCAATACTGTCCATTAACGGACAGTTGAGCTGTAGAGGCTCCTAAGAAGAGAAAATATAAGGGCAGCAAGGCTGGACTCGAACCCGGAACCTCTGTGCGTTGCTAGTCCAGCTACCACTGAACTAATCCCTTCCCTTCTTACAGTAACTATCCCAATTCTAATTGAAAGACTATCTTGAAACTTGGACATGTTACTAAATGTTTATTTGACTTTTATTGAACGTATAGATAAATATGGTTGAACTTCGAAAAATATAAAGCTCTGAATGTACATCTTTTGTAGGGAGAAGTGTACTAGCCCCTAATTCAGGGATTTTGACGTCCCTTGTACGTACCACAGTCTAAAATAATATGAACAACACTTATATTGACTTCCCAAACTTCAAACAATGGAGCATATAGATGTGTGCAACTATCTGGTTTTAGCGCATACCCACTGCCAAACTCTTAACTCACTGTCAAATTTATTCAAACTGTACACATTACAGAAGATACTTACTATATACAGACACTGACTTCCAAGGAAGCTACAGTAGTTCTTTTAGGTCGCAGTGCAATAAAGTGATAGATGTGCGATAATTAAGATTTCAAATTCTAAGAAAATCAACTAGCAGTAGTTAGAAGTGCTGGTAAGGGGGAAGGTTGGAGAAGGTTTTATACTACGATAAGAAAGTTTTGGATAGACTTTTGTGATAATGGGTTTTATTATTGCTTTTAAATTGTATCTGTATGTTATATCTATAAATAAAGATAAGTCTGCTACAGTTTAGAAGTAGCCAACTTTTTTATAAGTTTGCTTTAAAGTGTTTCATCTTTCTTTTAAATGATATGAAACGTATAGGAATAATAGAGACTCTATTATGAAATGTTAGGCACAGTAGTTATAACATTAGGTAATCAAGTGTAATAATAACAATAATAATAAATAAAGTAGTCCAACCAGTTTACTATATGTTAGACTAATATAGAGAAGGATGTAGCTCATCATACAATGTAAATGGTAAACTGTACAAATTTCCTGTCTACTTCTATGTTCTACTATACTGTAGATTAGGGGGGGGCCAACTTTCAAATAACAGACGTATGTTTCTAACTACATAAATCATTATTTCCTCTAATTAAACTGTTTACCTAATTTTTTAAATTTTTAATTTCACTCAGAAAGTGGGGAAGCATTGCACGATCATGTCGACTTTTCAAATTTGAATTGAAATAAATGTTTTGATGCCTCTTGAGTAAGAATTTTTATTTTTTTGGCGAATAATATAAATGTATGTTATGAAACAAAATATATAAAAGAAGGAAAAATTCCCAAGAAGCTTAAGGCTTGAATTTCCGTCGTTTACGTTTTTTCAGCTCATCTGATTGACGAACTTACAGTCACAAAGTTCATCCAATCAAAAGTTCGGGGCGGCAAAAGAAGACCTCTTTAGTCGCAGTGCTCGATACTAATGGTTAGTAACCTTCTTTTTTTTTTTACAGGGACGGATTTTATGTATCGCGACCAAAGAGTTTGTGTTCGTGGGTCACTTCCGTCATAATAATAATAATAATAATAATAATAAAAACTTACGCTTACTGCAGTTTACAAAATTGTAATTGAACAGTGTTATAGTTAGTATACTAAATTTAATGGAATTCATCTGGTGTTTTTATGGAAGAAAATCGCAAAAGCTAAAAAAAAAACTGCTGTAAAAACGCACTTCCGGTTTATTAATTTTCTTAAAAAACTCGGAATTTTGGTCGTCTGTTTATTTCTAATTAATTTTGTTTAGATGGTAGAATTGTATAATCAAACTATGATAGCATTTTAGAAGAAAACATAACTCCACCCCACTCCACCCTAAAAAAGCCCTCAAAATTCCGAGTTTCAAGAAAATTAGTAAACCGGAAGTGCGATTTTACTGAACAGTATTTTCAGTTTTCAATGGAATTTCATTAAATTTGGTACACAAACTATAAAATTTGTCAATTATAATTATTGAGAACTGGAGTAAGAGAAAGTTGTATGAGTGTTTCACACCAGATTTTTCATATTTGTATTATGACCTTTTTTTTATGGTAAAGTTCATGTGTTTTATTTTTAAAACAGTTTTTTTTATTTTATTTTTTTTTAATTGGCTACCGGCTCATGTTAGCGTGGATTTCCTGTCTTTGCTCTTTATTATAACGTATCCTTCTTTTTTCATATCTCTAGTATAAGTTCACCTGTAACAAAACCAGTTCTTCACTGTGTGACAAAATATGGCCGCAAAAACAAACCTGCACCCATTTATATGGACAACACACGCCGCTACATACATATATATATATATATATAGTCAGAGAAAATAATTGGCTTGCTGTGCTCTTAAATTGGCCCATGGGGTGGACTTTCAACTTGTAGATGGATATAGAGTTAATTTTTTGTTGTTGATGTTGTTTCCTTTTGTTAAATCAACTTTTGGATTTTATTGTTAGAACGATATATAATGGAGTACTATGAAATGTTTCAATTCTTTTGTGTTTTTTTTTTTTTGAGGGGGAAGGAGGAACTTGCATTTCAGTTAATTAAGTTTATAAAGATCAGTGACATTTTTGTAAATGGAACGTTTAATGTTAATTCTATAGTTGTAATATAAAGTATATATTTATCATGAATGACAAGATAAAAAAACCTTAAACATAAGAACCCTAAATGTAAGATAAAACATATATGTATGTATGTTTGAAGAATACGAAAACTGTTATATACTTTATTATCGCTTCTTTCCAAAAAATATTGGGCCACTTAATGTAACAAGTACAATAATTTTACTCTATTGTTTATAAATTAATTTATTTTTTACAATTCAAGAGCTTTATAAAAATATAATCAATTTTATTTTTCATAGATCTCCTCTACATTATTTCATAATTTTATATTCTACCATTAATAATTGCTTGCATTAACTATACATATTTAATCAGATAATTTTGATATTCATTTGATTTGAGATTATTACTAAGAAATTATTACTAATTATAAGAAAATATGTCTTATAATTTTTTAATTTTTAATATTTAAAATATTGAATGTTAAATTGTACACTATAGTGGTGTAGATTTATGGCTGTTTTATATCTTATTTAGTTTTATAAAATGATATTAGTGATGAACCTTAGTTGCAGCCTCAATTACTCATCATCATTAATATCATTATCACTATCACCTCCTCACTAATATCATTTTATAAAAGTTAAATGCACAGTTTAACAATTTAGTCAGTGTTGAATATTCTATAAGTTTGGTAAGTTATGATTCCAAACTGTTATAATCAGAGTTAATGATGTTAGTTAATCGGTTTATAAGTCATTATTTGTTTTTATTGTTCTTATTGGGAAGCATTACTATACAACTATTAAATAATATACAACTCTGAGATAACCTGAATTCGAAAAAGTGTTTTTTTTAGAAAATACTTTCTGCCTCTACGTTATAGATTATAGATTCTTATAGGGGATTATTGCACTACGACCTGAAAGATCTATTGTGCCCCCCGGAGCCTTCTCCAATGCACAGCCGCAGACAACACTGCCCACTTCTCTCTAGCTGCAGACAACAGTACCTGTTACCGGACACTGAGCTGTAGAGGCTCCTAGGAAGAGAAAATCTAAGGGAAGCATGCTGGATTCAAATCTGGGACTTCCGCGTTGTTAGTCCAGCGCGCTACCACTGAGCTAATCCCTTCTTCTCCCTTGGCTTTCGCCAATTACCTAGGGACGGAGACCCTAGTTTGTGTACTGTGTTTATCCTTGTCTGTAAAGTGTAGAGTGTAAGTACTTTAAGTGTATTGTTTACTGTTCTGACGAAGTGCCTGGAGTAATGAGCTGTGGCAATCCGTGAGGTCGCTACTCCCCAAGTAACTGCATGCAACAGATACCCCTTGCGGGCGTGCCTCTATGTTATGTATATATGTAAACAGCATAAGTCATTAATGAAACAAACATCGTAGGAAGTTGATTCAAACTTGATATTATAACGTTTAGTTAATGCCATTTAATGTTTAGAAATCTAATAATAATAAGGTTTCTATTGAAATTCTAAAACCGGAAGTACAAATTTGATGAATGAATTCCAGCGGGGTGTGGGGGGGGGATGTAAGCTTGTCCTATAAGATGCGATTTCAGTACATTTTATGATTTGTATAATTTAACTGAGAATTAAATGATTTTTTCGTAGGAAATCGGTTGGTCTAAAGTTATTTCAAGTATTTGATCGAATTTCGCTTACAATATCTAGCAGTTAATCAAGAGTTCATATTTACGAAACAACTATTGACTCACACGACTCACAAAGTTATTGATAAGTGTGGGGGGGGGGGGCGAACAGAAATAAATATTGTGGGCTTGATTACTTAATGTTTTATTCCATTTCTTTCCAATCAAATCAGATTTCCTGCAATCAATTTTTAGTTAAATTTAAATTAGAAAAACAAAATGTATATCTGTATGAAACACTCACACGACTTTCTCATACTCCAAATTAATACAATTTTAATTAACAAATACTATTTAAAAGTGCAACGTTTACATTGTTCAGTTGGGCTGGCCATAAAAAGGTGATGGTTATTGTACTTGTATACCTTGTGTAGAGTGTGTTCTGTCAAAACAACAAAGCCTGTCAAATTAAAATTATAAATCTAACTAACCGATCTTCAACCCCCCCCCCCTCTAAGTATCAGTATTTTTATAAAATGTTTCATATAAAAGTTATGTTTTCGTGCAGTGAGCATTCCAAATGTAAAGAAATCCTTCGTAGCCTTGTTCGAGAAAAGTCATAAAAAAGTCAAAAACCTAGTCTCTAACGTTGCATTTATGATTAACTGAATTACTTCAAATTTGGAATGCTTTCCATGCTCGTAACATATGTTAATATTATGTAATATGTTAAAATTATATATCAGGGACATTTTCCGTGGTAGCCTGCTTCGTTTTGTGGTCATCCACAAAACTCCCCCAAAAGCACCCTTAAACGAATTTTCCCGGAGAAATATTTGAAATAAAAGTTGTAGCTTTTTGTATGTGCAATAGATGTACCATAAAACGAAGCAGGCTACCACGGAAAATGTCAAATGATGCTTTCCAGCTCTGCGGAACCAACCACCACAACAAAATTATATATTTTTATACTGAAATGATACTTCATAGGAAAGCATGACGCTACTGTTCCCTCTCAAACCGTCCACAAATCTATTTTCCCGAGAAAATGATTAAAATTAAAGTGATAAGCATTTATCTGTGTAAATAGTATAAGAAGTTTATAGAAAATCGCGAAAAATCTGTAAGAGCCATCAGAAAAAGTTACACTTTCGGTTGATCGATTTTGCCCGAAATATTATATGAGATGCATGGGTATTTTTGTGTACCTAAACGGAATTGTGTGTATCTAAACGGAACCAAATTTGAGCTTCCTGCGATTTTTCATTATTGAGATATTTTGTTAAAATACACACACACACACACACACACACAGTGAGAACATTTTTTTCTTACCCAGGGGACCTCAAAATATGAATTTCCGGTGAAAACCCACTTTAGAAAATTCGACATGATTGCAATACTTCCTCTTTACTAGAAGTAGGAAAATACGAAGGATAAATAGTAAAATAATATATAACTTTCTTGTTTTACAGATGGTTTTGCCATTTTGACGATGACAACTATGTAAATGTGGAAAGGTTGGTGCAGGTGTTAGGAGATTATAACCATCAAGAAGACTGGTATCTCGGCAAACCAAGCATTAGAACCCCACTTGAGATACTTAACAGAGAACCAAAACCGCATACTAAGGTATTTATTTATTGTCCATTTTCTATTACTATTATTATTATAATTAGTAACATTTGTTTCATTATTTATAGTAGCATTTATACCAATCATTATTTAGATCATTTTTCATAACAATGTCTAGTCATATTTTTACTTTCTCCAATTTTATATTTGTTGCAAACAAATGTTGAAAGAAATTACCTAATACTGCTTACAATTAAAAAAAAAAAATCTGGTGCGATACAATCACACAACTTTCTCATACTCCAGTTTTCAGTAATTGTGATTGACAAAGTTAGTATATCAGATTTAATGTAATTCGTCTGTGTTTTTTATGGCGAAAATTGCAAAAAATGAAAAATACTTCCTAGTAATAATGCACTACCGGTCATCCGATTTTTTTCAAATTCGGAATTTCAACAACATATTTAATTTTAATCAATATTATCTAGATGATAGAATTGTGTAATAAATTGAAATAGCAGTTTAGAGGAAACATAACCCCACCGATCCCCTAAAAGTACCCTTAAATGAATTTTCCCGGAGAAATGTTTCAAATAAAAGTTGTAGCTCTTTGTATGTTTAGTTGATGTACCAAGTTTCATGAAAATCTTTGGAGCCATTTTTGAGAAAATTGCAAAAAAGTAAATAAAAAAAAAAAAACTAGTAAAGTGGTACTTCCGGTTGAGGAATTTTGATGGATAACGTACTGTCAGATCCCATGGTGATATCTAAACGGAATATCAAGTTTTCAACTTTCTACGGTTTTTCATTTTTGAGCTATGCTGTTCACATACATACTACATACATACACACACACAGACCATTTTCTAAAAAACCACTTTTTTGGACTCAGGGCACCTCAAAACGGATATTTCCGGCGAAACTCGATATCGAAAATTTTGATACGATCACAATACTTACTCTTACTAGGAGTAAGAGTAAGTAATAGGAGATTTAATTCGCCAATTTGTAATGAAACTAAAACTTTTATTTGGGAACTGACATTAATATCCTCAATGGGCATTTCAGAATGACGAAACTGTCTAAATGGATGTTAAAACGGAGAATCACAGATTAGACGCCTGTGAAACACTCACACAACTTTCTCTTACTCCTGTTAATACAATTATAGATAAAAAGCCCAATTTTCTTCAACTTTTTTCCTCATTTGTCCTGTGTACTTTAACATCATTCCAAGTTTAACGGAATCGTTATAGTCGATTTTGACAAAATTTTCAAGAAAACTCAAAAACCTATTCTGTAAAATTACACTTCCGTTTCGCCGGAATACAAATTTTCTACAAATTTGGAATTCTTTTAATGCTTCTAATGTATATTAATATTTTGTAGGTAGTCAAAACCGTATATTATACTGAAATGGTACTTTAGAGGAAAGCATAACGCTATTGTTCCCCTCAGAAACCCCCCAAAAAAATCAATTTTTCCGGTAAAATACGATTTTCAAATAAATGTTATTATAGATATTTATGCATGTAGATAGTAAACGAGGTTTAAAGAAAATCGTTGGAGCCATTTTGTTTTAGAAAATCTTGAAAAACTGAAAAAAAAAAAAATATTCAGTAAAGTCGCGCACTTCCGGTTGACGGATTTTTCTCGTAACCTTAGTGGCTGATGCGGGTACCTGAACCGGATACCAATGTTGAACTTCCTGCAACTTTTTCGTTTTTGAAATATTTTTTAAAACACACACACACACACAGTCCATTCATTAAAAACGTTTAATCTCCCCAACATGATCTAAAAGATATGTTGTGTAATTTATTTTGTTGTACAATTCGCTGATATACATTAATATCACCAACCCGACCTACCACCATTAACTGACGTGACTTTGTGATCATCTTCTTTTTAGTTCTGGCCTCAGATCGCTAGATCTCGTTGATTCATCATCTTCATATAATATTATGAGTATATACACACACACCTTGATCTTTCTCCAAGACCTCATGCTGTGTGTTTCTTATTTTTATTCATTCTTTCTTCCCCCCTTTATTGTTGGTTCACTAAACATATTCACTGTTGTTGTTTATTATATTCTGTCTCATAAAATAAAATATTTCATTTAAACCAGTAGTGTGTATTCTTCAAAGGAGATTTTGACTTTTCATTTATGACAATTTAGTATCCCTTTGATTTAATACCATTTTTTATATTGTTCCTGCATCTTTCCAATTAAGAATTTTTTTGACTAACCGAAAATAGTAAAGATTCGAGGGGGCAGATTGTTTCTAAAATCGACCATAACATAAAAGTGAAGATAATGTAACAAAAAAAATGACATGAAGCCTTCACACGACCATTCTTTCTTTTACTGCAATCTATATACTTATTGACAACTATCCTTGAAACTTGGAATTTTTACTAAATTAGTAACTTGAGTGTGTTATATCGATAATAAAATCCAAAACATAATAAATCGATAATTTTGGGTGCTCTCCAAATAACAATATGCACACATACCTTAATAATATATAAAATGATTTGAGCTATCCTGTTCACATACATACATACATACATATATATATGTATACTGTTCACATACACTACACACCATTAACTAAAAACCACTTTTTTTGGACTCAGGGGATCTCAAAACGGATATTTCCGGTGGAAACTCGATATAGAAAATTTTGACACGATTACAAATACTTCCTCTTACTAGGAGTAAGAGAAATTAAAAAAAAGGCAGACGTTTTATTAAGTTTCGATTTATCACATTGATATAACATTGAAGACAATTAAATATTTAATACAAATAAGTTTGAATAAATTTTTTCAATAATTATTGTGAATAAATCGCTGCATAAGAGGAGAAAGTCGTGTGAATCTTTCACACAAAATTTTACTTTAACAGGAAGGATGTTTTGCAAAAATTTAATTGCATTTTATAATGAATGGTTAATAGCTTTTATTTTCGAATAATTTTTTTTTTTTGCCAAGAAATGAAAGATTGTATTTGTAATTAACTTACAAATCTTGCTGTATTTTTTAAGCAGAATTCCATTTATTTGTTCTTTTCAGCCTATTTCTCTTTTCAATATAAACTCCATTTTTATTAGATAAATAAAAAAAAGTAGAAGTGAAGATAAACAATTCAAAGAAAGAAAGAAAGAATATGTAACAAAGTTACAAAGTAGAAAACGTTACAAAGTTTTTGTAATGTATATCATACTATGTAAGAAAAGTAATAAAATTCTTATTACATATCAGTGTGTGTGTATATATATATATTGTATAGAATTGGAACAGAAAAGTATTTTATATATCCAATAAACTTTTAAATTTTATAGCGCTTCGGTTTTTGATAAGTTCGTCTGATTGGATTGTTAAGTAAATAGCGCTCTCTAACCCTGTAGAACTCATTCCCCTTCTCTTCCACTATTTAATTTTCTGAGTTAAAAAAAATGAAATAATTCTAAGATAAAATACAAACTAACAAGAAATGTTTTACTATATTGCGATACCGTGGGAATCATTTTATTTATTGTTAAGGTGTGTGTGTGTGTGTGTGTGTGTGTGTGTGTGTGTGTGTGTGTATTGCTATTTATTTATTTATATAATATCAATAATTGTCATATTTAGTTCTTCTTTTTTTTCCAAGTGATATATAATTTTTACATTCTCTTACTCCCTAGTAAGAGGAACTATTGTAATGGTGTCAAATTTTCGATATCATGTTTACACCGGAAATATCCGTTTTGAGGTCCCCTGAGTCCAAACAGTGGTTTTTAGCAAATGGTATATATGTATGTATGTATGTGATCAGCATAGCTCAAAAACAAAAAAACCGTTGAAAGTTGAAACTTGATATTCCGTTTAGGTATCACTATAGGATCTGACAGTACGTTATCTATCAAAATTCCTCAACCGGAAGTACCACTTTACTAGTTTTTTTTTTTATTACTTTTTTGCGATTTTTTTCAAAAATGACTCCGACGATTTTCTTCAAACTTGGCACATTAACTACACATACAAAAAGCTACAACTTTTATTTGAAACATTTTTCCGGGAAAATTCATTGAAGGGCAATTTGGGAGGAGAAGTGGGGTTAGGTTTTTTATGTAAAGAGCTATTTCAGTTTATTATACAATTCTGTCATCTAAATAATGTTAATTAAAATTAAATGTGTCGTTGAAATTGCGAGTTTGAAAAAATCGGATGACCGGAAGTGCGTGTTTCCTGAAATTTATTTTTTAGTTTTCTGGTATTTTTTCCAAAACGGCTCCGACGATTTTCTTTAAACTAGGAATATGAAGTACATAATATGTAAAGAGCTACAACTTTTATTCGAAACATTTGTCCTGGTGAAGTCATTTAAAGGGGCTTTTAGGGAAGGGGTGGAGATATGTTTTTCTCTAAAGTGCTGCTATCATAGTTGAATATACAATTCTACCATCCAAACAAAATTAATTAGAAATAAATTGATGGCCGAATTTCCGAGTTTCAAGAAAATTAGTAAACCGGAAGTGAGCTTTTATTGAATTTTTTTTTTTCAGTTTTCGACGAACTGCAACGAATTTCATCAAATTTGGTACACAAACTCTAAAATTTGTCAATTACAATTTTGAAAACTGGAGTAAGAAAAAGTTGTGTGAGTGTTTCACACCAGATTTTTTTTTTAATGTTCTTAGTAATCATTAAATTTATTTGAAGTTTATTAGTTTCTCATATTACTATAAGACGGATTTTTGGTTCGTTTCAGATTTTCGAAACTGTTGTTCCACCGGAAAGTACGATATGTTTTGAGGCCACTCTAAGTACGAAAAAATTCGTTCTTTTATAATACCTCCTATATGTGTATTTTTGTAAATGAACAAATAGTTCAAAAATGAAAACACACAGGAAGTTCAAACTTATATTCCGTTTGGTAATCACCGCGAGATGATGACATCTCATAAATGGTTCGGTCAAAATCCGTGAATTCGAAATGTGTCTCTACGAAAGCGGTTTTAGTTCAGTTTTTCGGTATTTGCTCGTAGCCGATTCCAATATTTTCTTTAAATTTCACGTAATACGTACCACACACACACACACACACGCGCCATCATTTTTAGTGAAAAGTTTTCTTCGGATAACAATTTAGGTGAAAATTTGTCTGGAAAAGTAGATTATAAAAATTATAATTGTAAAGAAAATATTTGATATTGTAGTAATTACAGTGAGAGGAAATCGTGTAAGTTTAGCACACCAGATTTTTTTTTAACCTTGATTGCTTTATATAATTGGTAATTAAGAATATAATTAATTATTTGTTAAAAGTGTAACATATAAAACTTAACACAAGTTATTTAACCTTTTAGGATAAGTGATCTCCTTGAGAAATTGTTTATGTAGGGCAAATTATGAAACTAAGTATTGTCGTATTTATCTCATTCAAATATTTTTTCTTTATTCCCTAGAAAAAGAAGGGCATGCTGCAATATTAAGAATAGAAACTTTTTGTTTTATGCGCATATAATTCGTACAAAGTCATAGAAATCTGTTTGGAATATTACGAATTTTAGAACGCAACTTTAGGATTGTATGGGCAAAGGATTAATTATATGGTCTTTCTTACAACTATATTTTAAAATTGATTTTTTTAAAAGATTTCTCCCATAACCGAAAGATTTCTAGTACTGTTCGTTGGTCCGCTTCTACGGTCTGAGTCCCAGAAGTCTTTGAATCTAGGGATGATAAACCCTAAGGCTTCTTCTACTTTTATGATTTCAAATGGCATGCGCTAATTTTTAAAATTAATTAACAAATATCAGATTTTTAAAAAAGCGGGAAAAACCTACGACTATCATTAATTCATGATTGAAATAGAAAAAAATTGTATTTTTATATAGACTTCAATTCGCATACATCTCACTGCCCATTCTGTGAGGCCGAAGTGTCCGATCATTGGTCACTGAACATATTGTGGAGTGTCCCACAAAGCTTAAGTCATTTCCAATTGACGCCACTGCTTCTAAGTGGAAAAGAAACAGTACCTTATTGGACTGCGAAGAAGGAAATAGCTTGCATGACACCCACCGGCGTTAGGATACGGTGGTGTTAGCGGATAATCACAAAATATATATTAACAGCGATTTTTTTTTTAATTTAAGGCTCGTTAACATCTGTAGTCATTTAGCGCCCGGAGACTTCTCGTTACAAACAACACTGTCCATTGCCGGACAGTGAGCTGAAGAAACATTTAAGGGCAGCACAGCTGGACTCGAACCTGGGTTCTCCGCGTGGGAGTCCAGTACGCTAACCACTTAGTTATTCCCTTCCCTATTTTTTTGTTTGTGAGAGGAGATTTATACGTAGTTAAGGTGGGAGCGCATGTGACGTTCTGAAATGATTGTGAACTCTTTTTTTAATGTTTCCTCTACACATTTATTGTTTTTAGATTTCTAAAAAAGCAGCTTGGGCTTATTTTTATACAAATCTGGATCTCCTTTCTTGGGGAATTGGCCCGAGCTGTTTATTTAAATTGGTAGTAGATATTTCGAAGCGCTGCCATCATCACTAGGTTCTATTAGTTGCTCAGTAAATAATTCCATTGAGCTAGTATTTTTTTTCAACTAGTAAACTATTAGCTGTAATTTCTTACTCTTGTCTAAAATATTTGCCGGAACTCATCCTTCCGTTTTTTCCACGACTTTGTTCCTAGTTCATTACCAACAATTTCGGCTTCAAATACGATTCAGGGCTTCGCTGATAGACCGGTTTTAGTAGCTATTCTGCGACATTTCCTTTGAACAAAGGTGATTTTCTATATATTAGCGACTGGTGTTATCTCTATGTTAGCAGTGAGTGGATCACTGTATTGCTGATATAATCACTTCTTTTTTTCCCACTCACAAACTCACAAATCGATTTTTTTTTTTTTACAAAACCAGCCAGTACATACTTAATTCATAGTTCTGTATCCTTTCAATTGTTCAAAAGCAGTGTTAGATTATTTCCAAAAAAAACACATGTAGTTTACTTATTAAGGATATTGCTGATTTCACATAAAATAATCCTAATCCTAGATGAATGCTTCCCTGTTTATTTTGCATAAATTGCGGCATTTAAGATATTTGAAAGGAATTCTGCTGTACAGTCAGAACATGGTTTAATGTTTCCACTACCTTTAAATTACTAGAAGTGTGTTCTTGAAATATATATATATAATTTCATAATAACACATTTATTGTGGATAATATTCTCATCAAAAAAAGAGGCTGTTAGATTAAAATTGTAATAAAATAAAAATTTCATAGTTGTGATAATTGGTTTCTTTTTGAGACGTATTTTATACTTTGCTTTAATTAAGAACTTAAACTTATAAATAAGAAGAACTTTAGATTATTAAAAGTAATTTATGGGTTAGATTAGAAAGATTCATTAAATTTAATGGCTTTATATTTTCCCCCACTTTCTTTATTTTAATGTTCATATCACCTCAGAAAACAAAAAAAAAAACTCATTGACTTACATAGCTTCCCTCCCTCCAATTTGAGTTTGTTTCACGTACAATTGGGTGAAGTATAACTTTTAACGGCTTCACTAAATCAACTGTGATGGAGAAATAAAAAAAAATAAAAAAAATGAAGTAGTTAAAAATCTTAAATCTTTTTTCTTGTTCAGATTTTTGTAAAAGATAAAAATGAGAACATAAAAATAGTTAATTTTTTATGGTAATAACCATATGGTAGGTACATTGATTTAGTTTCATTAATTAATTATAGTTTTTTTTTCAACTTCTTCCTAAAATTAAATAATAAATAAAATAAAAAAATTAAGAAAGTTAACTTAAAATAAAGTAATTTGCTAAAATAAAACACTTAATAACACTAAATATATTTTAATCTATTGAATGTATACATACACTAGTTAATTATATCTTTTAGATGACGTCACGCAATCTATACAACATTTTTATGGTTGGTTGTTAAATAATAATTATTTTCTACGTGAACCAATTATATATATATATTTTTTTTTTACTCCTTTATGTAATTATTTAAATTATTTCGTAGAACGATTACAAAAAAATAGAAATCTAGCTATGAAATTCTCCATGTTTTTTAATTCTTTATGTTTGACGACACTTTAGAATTTTTTCTTCCATTCTTAATACCAGTTTTTTTATTTTTATTTTGGCGAATTCGTAGAAAGTTTAGCCACATGCGCAGCAGAAAACTAGAGCTGAAAGTAGCTTGCTTGTTCTGGAAATGGACTTCTGGCGGAGAAAGTTGTAGTATGTCTAGGATCCAGCGAATCCCTAACCCCGTAATTAGGAAGAAAGTTGGTGTCCACAAGACCATGCTCTATTCTTTAGCGAGTAAAAGATAAAAATGGTATGGCCACCAAATTCGGTTGGATGAAAATCGCTGGCCCAAGATCTAAATCCACAACTTTACCCCACGAGAAATGAGGAAACGAGGTTGATCTTTGGAAGCGCTGGATGAATGATGTGGAATAGGAGATGGTGGCAAGAGTACTATAGTCCCTTTAGGCAACAACCACCTCTGATAGGATTGAGATCATTGGCTTTTGTATATCGGGGATATATAATCTCTTAGGCTGTGAAAACTCGGAATAAAAAAAAAAAATCAGCTATATCGAGGGAAAGTTTCCATGGAAATGGCAGGACTTAACCTGAGTACCACTTTACTAAATGGATGTTTTAGTTAAATGAGTGGGTTGGGCCGCAATGCTGGATAACATCTGGAATTTTATGGTCACAACATGCTTCTCTGTAACGATTCTGACAGGTTTCGGGATTTTCATCGATCGTCAGAGGATGGCTTATGGTGCGGCTATAGTAGCCAGATTCTCTAATTCATGCATACATAAAAATCATACTCCACGTTTGTTAGATTATAGATCAAAACCAAATGCTAAGATGGATAAAATCCTGGAAGTTTTAGTGTTTGACTAATTACTTGTTAACGGCTTGTTAATGATTTTCTTTAAATTGTATATAGAGAATGATTAGGTTTTTTATAAGGGTTTAAAAATGGATTTGCCATTTTTAGTATATCATATGCGTGCATCCACCAACCATAATTTGTAGATAATTAATGCGCTGCCAAAATTCCGATTTTAAATAGAGGTTCTATATATTTGTACGATGATTCAAGATTTAAATTTGACAAAATTCTGGTAACATTTAAGAAAGATTTTACTCCCATAAAGCGATCTTCATGAGATAAATTAAACCTAAAAGTATGCAATACATATATTTATTAACATTCTTTATCACCATAGTGTAAATAAAAATATAGACATTCAAATGCGTCAACAGTATTCAAGGGGCACAATGGAATTGGATAAATTTTTGATGAGTAAGTAAATTATATAAAATAACTTCAATAGCAAGATAAAATCCACAATTCTTGATAAAGAAAGATATATAATTTATAAAATGCTGCTCGTTCAGATATAAATTGAAAAGTGGTTACAAACAGTAGTTTTAGAAGTATACCAGCGATAGCAACAGCCAATGGTCATGCATAATGCATTAATTGACTTGGAAAGACATACAGTCTTACCGTATGTTGAGTCAAAGGTTTCTGTCAATTAGTGGTTGGAACTTACAACAGAAGGGGTAGTAGTAGTTCATTGGATTAGATTGGAAAGGATTGCAAAGAAAGACAAGTACCTCCAGTTAAAAAGGTACATTTATACGTCACAAGCTGCAGTACTGAATATGTTCACTGTTTTGTGCAAAGATCTTGGCCGTGTATCTTTTTCTTAAGTGCAGGGAAAACAGCGAAGAAGACACACTTCATTCCAAACAAATAGATTTAACTGACAATTATAGATCAGCTGTTTGCAATATAGGCCTTCTAGATCAAAATTACTATCGTTTTAACACTTGGTGCATGCGCCGTCACTCTTTTGCACTTTATTTTAGCTAGCCGCTGCCTTTTCTTTTCACTTTATATCCAGGATACATAAAGACGCTCTAAACAATCAGCGATACTGATCAACCACCATTAAACTCCAATGCATACACTTTATATCGATTTCCAACTACCATACAATACAATCGGACTATCGTGACCTAAACATTTACGTATATGCAAGTATTATTGCTACTATATCACATATTTCAGGATAGTGATGTTTTTTTATCAATTATAGTTTATTATCCTCTTGAAATACATTAATTTTCTGTTTATTTGCTTTTTTACTTTCTCTTAATACTGTGAATATCTTTATGTAACTATTAGAAATTACTCTATGAGCATGTCTCAAAACTGAAAAAAGTTGTAAAAAGTTCTTGAAAATCACCAGAAGCATAAAGTTATGGCTGCAAAATCTCTTAACCGCTGGTGGCAAATTTTTCAGAAGAACCAATTTTTTCACCAGAAAAAATCTGGTGTGAAACACTCACACTCTTGTAATATAATTATATTTAAATTAATAATTTTTTTTTTTAAACCGATGTTTTACTTCACGTATTACTTCAAGTGGATTACATTGTAGTCCAGAAAAGAGCGTCAATAACGTGGAACTAATACTATATAACATTTAAACTAAAATTAATTTTTTTCGGAAAAATGTTAACAAATAGAGGTGATAATTCTGTGAAGGTTTAAAGGAAATTATAGTCGCTTTCAAGAAAATTCTGTTCCCTTAGAATCCCCAAGATATTTATATATGTAGGATAGAATACGGGGTTTAATGAAAATCCTTAGAGCAGAAAACTGCGAAAATCTTGAAAAGAAAACAACATTTAGTAAAGACGCATTATCGGTTGATGGATTTTAGTAGAAACTTCCAGAGCCAATCCAATTTGTCCCCTGTTCACCGAATAAAATCCAAGATTTTCATCACATACTACACGATTGTCCACTACATGAAGCAGAGAGATTCAAACTGATAGAATCTATTGTCTTGAAGGGATGCAGCTGGCCAATCCCAGAGTTTGAATAAGTTAGGGAACACTGACAGCTTCGAAACTTTTACCCACAAAGCAATCAATAAATTAAAAGTCTTAAATAAAATTAAAAGTATTAAATATTTTAGTTTTCGTCTGTTAAAATTTTGTATTTTCTTTTGTTCTGATATTTTCAGTTTCATTACTGTTTTTAATTATGTACATTAATTTCTCTGTTTATGTTCCTTTTATTTTAGTTTATTGTCTCATTATCTTTATAATGCAGTTGTTGGGGAGAGAAATTAGGTTTGATTAAATGAAAGAGATATGAAGACACTAATATAATGTAGCTAAGTTTACACTAACTGCACTGGACTTTATAATGAAAATGATAGAATGAATGGTGTGAGTAAAGATATGACACGATGCGATGTACAGTTGTATGGTTGTATCTGATAGATCCTTTAGATAGATTCCCACTGGCTTATATACACAGGTTCTCCCACTCTAGCCTGCCTAAGTCAGAGAATAGTCTCTGTTAACCAGAGAGGGCCTCTCTTCTCTCTGCTGTGGTTGCATTATCTTTGCAGTACCATTACATCTTTTAATTTATCTCTTTTGACTTACTAATAGCTAATTGTATTACATGTAATATCGATTGATGAGAAATGTAGATTTCATTTAATAATAATAATTAAAAAAAACAATAATAATAAATAGAAACATTCGTGTCAGATGCCGATGGCTTAACAAGATTGGAGCTTCCTGCAATTTTTAGTTTTGAAATATTTTGTTCATACATACGCATACCATAACGCACACACACACAGAGGAGATAATTCGCTAAAACACATTTTCTCGTACTCAGGACTTCCGGTACATGTATTTCCGGTGAAAACTTAATTTCAAAAATTTGATAAAAACCATAATACTTACTTTTAAACAAAGGATTAAGAGAAAATAAAAAGTAAAGATAGAAATTATGGAAGTATCAATCACAAGAAGGAATAATGACAAATGAAAAAAATTTGTGATTTTTTTCCCCTCCAACATTGCGGACAAAATCATACATATGGGAAAGTAAATATTAAACAAAGAACATTTTAACAACGAGAAAAATCTCGACAAATCAGAAATATATTCGGCAAAGTCGCAATTTCCAGATTAAGTGATTTTCTTCAAACTTTGTTTTGAATTCCACCAATGCTATTAATGGACGTTGCTATATATTATTGTATAGCAGTAGAACGGTATATTATGCTTATAGGAGCACTTACAGTGTGTGCTTACAGCGCCCGCTTCAGTGGTTATGTCGCCACGGGCAAAAAGACAAATCGTCGCCTTTTAAGAATATATATATATAAGCAAGTCTGTGCATGTTCAAACACAAGCTAAAGCAGCGCTCTGCTCGCGTGGTAATGCTATTATAATGGATGTGTTAGGTGGAGAGAATTTAGGTCTAGTTGATGGTATAAGAAGAAGACTTGGTTAACACTGGTTAACTAATATATTAATGAATAGACACAGACTGCCTGGTCTTTACAATAGAGAAATATTTAATATAATGGATGTGTTAGGTGGAGAGAATTTAGGTCTGGTTGATGATATAAGACTTGGTTAACACTTGTTAACTAATATATTAATGAATTGACACAGACTGCCTGGACTTTACAATAGAGAAATGTTTAAGCTAGAGTGGTATGAAAATGACACGTAGTAATTGGCTGTATTGAACTGAATTCAACTGTGTTTGTATGGACTGTCCGTCGCTATATTTATACAGCTTCTCCCTCACACACTAGTCCGAGAGAGTGGTTTCGGGTTTTATTTCTCTTCTTTTTGCTGAGCTTCTCTTTGGTTGCTGTTACAGTATTCTGTTCAGTGAAGTATATACATGTTCAAACAGATTCAAACATCGTCCTTTACAAATTCTGCGTTAATTTTTCAATGATAGTATAAATATTTTTAGCTTTTAGACATAAACAATATAAATAGGCCGAGGCACTGTAAATTTTTAGTAAACCAAAAAACTTGACATGGGAAATTTTCTATTAATTGAGTATTTATCACATCAATATTTTTCTCACACTTACAGCCAAAATGGCCCCCCCCTGGACAAATGTCCGTGTTGTCCGCCCCTAGAGTGGGTGCTTAATGTTTTAGCTCCTCAGAATCTAAAAATCAATTTTCTTGAAGAAAATGTTACTAACAAAAAAGCAACCCCCTCCTGAAGTAACTATGCGTAATTTAAAATATTAAAAATAATTTTAATACCGTTACATATTCAAACCATTTTATTGAATATATATATAAGAAATGTTTCATTAAATACTTAAATAGTCACATAAACATAGAGACAAAGTATTAACAAGGCATTTCACAGTTTCAACACAAAACCTTTCTCTCTCTTGTTGACAGCACAAGAATTTCATAAAAATCCTTAACCCAGTGTGGGAAAAATGTGAAATATGTTACGGTAGACATTTTTTTTATTGAATATATATGTATTATTTCTGTTAGGATAAAGTGCAAATGTCTGGCTGTTTATTTGACCAAGTTCTTTGAAAAATTATTCTGAAATTCTTTCCACTAACATTTTACTAATTAATATTGATATTCCTCCCAGTTAAAGAAGCCTAGCCTAATTTTAGAGGGGGGTCTGAAAATATAGAATTAGAAAAAAAAAAAATAGAAAGCTAAAAGAAAAAGTATTGATATCTCTAATTGGTTAAAGTTTTAATAAAATATAAATATTTGTTTCATCTGTAATCAATAATTGTATTTTTAAAAGTTCATTCATAACAGTTATATTATAGTAACGGCACATTTGAAGAAGTTAAAGAAGTTAAATATATCATTCATAAATTCTTTTAACCTTGGCCATTATCATCATCCGTTATAATTACAAATTATAATTTATTTATAATTACAAGTTCATTTCCTAGTTCTAGAAAACATTGACGACCTTGACTTATTTATTGTTGTAGTTCACTGTAGTAGTACTATTATATAGTTACAAGCCTTAGCTCCGTTATATATGAGTAGTATATGTTTGCCGGTTCCAGGACAGATTTTCACTCCCTCACCTACCCCCCTCAGATTATACGTCCCAACCATTCCCTGTCCAATTTCCACCACCCCCTCACCAACCCTAGTTGCCCCTCTCCCACCAATTGACCCCCTCCACTCCCCCAACTTTTCCCTCACCCCCTCCCCTTTTCCTGTAGGCGAAGAAATATTAAAAATTAATTTTTTTTTTTGCTGAGGTCAGCAAAAACGATCTCACAACCTTCGTCATCCAAGTCCATCACTTACACCACTCAGCTATAGTGGTAACTTGGCAATAGTAGTTTTCTTTAGATCCTTATACCTCACCCCACATACTTCTCCCTCATCTCTCTCATATCCCTTCTCTCTCTCTCACTCTCTCTATCTATAGATATATAAAATATATACACAGAGACTTAAAGAGAGGCTCTGCCCCACGTACCCCAGGCCAGGGTTCATTAACCTGTATTTTTCCATTCGTACAAAAGTTTATTAACCTCTATGTGTGCACAATGTTTGCGATGTAATTCCTAATTATAATATATTTTTTTATTTTTATTTTATTTATTTATTGACAAATACTTATGTAAGTTTTTTTTTTTTTTTTTTTGTAAACAATAAACTAAAACTTAATCTATGGTTCCTTCTCATCTATTTTTATCGATCAAGTATATTGACATTTAATACAGTATATTGATTTATGAGTCACTTACCTGTGTAAGGTTTTTGGTAAGCAATTACAATGTAAATCTCCATTTTCCTTTTTTAAGATAATTTTTATTTATCGATATGTATATTGATAACACCTATCGAATCCAGAATATAATTATTATCGATTTTATGAGTCACTCTCTTAATAAAATCTGTAAGTTTTTTTTTTTTTTTGGCAAAATCGTTAGGTCTGTTTTTCTGACGCAACATAATATACACCCTGATGTATAGGAAATAGAGAGAGAGAAAAAAACCAATCTTGATTAAAAATAATTAATATATTAATTTTATTTTTACAATTATTATGTTAAATGCACATTCAATAACTTATCTTTACAATAAACAAATTTGAAAAAAAAAAACAATGTAACATACATCATATTAAACCATATTGAATGGCCTAAGATTTTTAGCACATTTTAAATTCTTATGAAAAATTAACACAAAAAATTATTATTTCTCTGTGGGGGAAAAAAAGACTATTATGCTATTTTATTCACAGTACTTGTAAATGGATTGTATTGGAAAATCTGTTCACTTATAATTAGGCAATATACACTCGTCTTAGCTGGGATCACATCATTCGTTTCAAATTCTAATCTTACATCCACAGGTGCAAGCGATTTGACCGGTTCATGTTGAAGTGAACAATCAATAACCACTATAGGTGCAACGCTGTTAAACACTTCATAATCTTGCATAAACGGTTTGCTAATTTCCTTTCCATAATATGAATTTTGAAATCTTGCATACATATCATATAATATACCAATTCGCTTTTGTGTGAAATTCAATCCCAAATCATCATATGGATACACTTGATTGTTTAAATACAATTTCATGTTGACCAGATTACAGTGATCAAAACGGCTCGTATCTGTCTTTGCATTATCATTGCGATCAGTTTGAAAAGCAACAATAACATAGCGTGGTCTTTCCGTCACAGTTGTAGTTTTAATTGTCCAAGAATGTTTTCCCACACTCTGTGGAAGCTGTGGATATGTGTACAGATCCCATGTTCGAAATGGTATTGACACATTTACTCCTTTCTCCAAATAAGTGATTAGATGAACCTTTTCCACATCCGATACAGACACATAAGGTATTTTCCATGCAATTTTTGTAATTGTCACTTTAATCACCTCATCGTCTCCTTCTAAATTAGTCAAAGCAGTGACCGCATTCTCATCTGACCTGGATCTAATGAGAACTAATTCTTGTTTAGCGTTAACGATTATCTTTTTGTAATCTTCAGCAAATCCCAACAGGTAACTTAATGGTATACAGGCATTAAAGTGTCCCGTTTCTTTGGACAATAGTGGATGTGATGCATAGTGCATAGCTTCGACCCAGCCGGACATGCCCATCACCTGATTGGGTTCAAAAGAAGCATATCCTTTTAATGTTGTTGCTATTCCAGCGTTCCTCACGCTATCCACCAGTATTCCATTTAATTCGTATCTAATTTCTTGAACTAAATGGGCTATGGCGTTACGGCATAACGTATGCTTCTTCGCTGCTGCTCCTTGTTGGTTAAACAATGTTCCTTCCACATACAAATAGCTCTTGCTTGGTAACGTGTAAACATCTTGTTGATTAACTGGTATACGTATCTCATCTGAATTATTCAATGTTGTCGATGCATATGGCTGATGTGATCTAAATTCTATTTTTGTTATCGACTCGTCAGACTCAACTGGCGCTCCAATGTCCAATATTCCCCCGTCCATGTTGTGGTGAGATTGGTTTGAATCCAAGTTGTTGTAAAAGTCTAATACTGTGCGTGGTTAAAGATGCTCTCCCTTCTACAGAAGACGGTTGAATGTGTGACTGGTGGGCTGTTTGAGGTTTATTTATACATGAACTGCGATGTTGATGATGGTGAAATCTAAGAACCATTTTTCTTTTTCTTCAAATGCAGTCTAACGGTAATTTCTTCTTTTCTAAAATTGATCAATCGACCGTTTTGATCTGTCACTCGTAGTGTTATATTGTCAATTGTCCTTGTGATGACTGGCATATAAATGAGATTATTTGATACTTCCACAATCTTATATCCTGGTGCAACTTGTGGAAAAAACTCATGAAGTGTATGAACTAATTTACCATTTGTATAAGCACCAGTAACTATATTACAATCTACCAGCACGCAGTTCACACTAAATATGTCCACTATTTCGCTAGAAATATATTTTTGATTTTTATTTTCCAGCGTAACTCTTCCAAATCCCAATAGTGGCCCAATTGAATTGTTACAATTGAAGGATATAACCGCTGAAGAAATGAGTTCTGATTTGAGTGTATTCTTATTAGCAGTTAATTCAAACTTTACATCCTCTGGTAAATTAGACTTGATATAATCGTTTATATCACTTAGTTCGTACGTACCTGTAGGAATGGTTATACTTGTTTTGTAATCATCATCATCATCTCTAATATATTCCAATGTATTATTGTGTTCATCAACGTTTGGTATCGAATGAAAGGTTTCAAAGGATAACAGTGCCATTTCCCATTCATCATCTAAATGTATAGGTGGGAAATGATTTGCACTGAGAACGGACTCTCGTCCTGTTAGGGTGATGGTAAAACTCATGACTGTCGTAAATTAAAAAAAATTTATTCTATTTATAGTTAGCACGCTGTGTACAAAGAGAGAAAAAGTAAACACAAATGACCACATATAACAGTGTTTGATTGCTGATATTGTTCACTATTATACAATATTGGTTTGTTCTTCAAATACATTATTAGCTCTGGTGGTGGTGGTAAGTTTCCAAAACTATCAAAATAAACAATTAGATTACCTCTCTTTACATAGCACACCCAATGGGTGCCTGGTCCATGTACACTGTCAAGATTAATTACAACACTTTCATTTACTTTACATACTGTAGGCAGATTGTCTCTCATGAAAACACCTCTAAAATATGGAATCTCTAATTTTGTGGCTAGTTTTGTTAAATCAACATTTGTTAATGGTCGGAGAGGTAATCTCACAATTAGTTTTTTGAATTGTTCGTCGTCTTCTTTTCCAAAACAAGTCCATTACCATTTTTGTAAGGTCGTAAATATATTCCTTTTCCCAATGCAATAGCTTCCATTCTATATAGGTAAGATTTTACCTTGCTATGCTTTCAACGAAGCAGTTTCAACGACCCCCTCTCCTCCTATTGGATTCCGAAGATATCCGAGTTTACCCGAAGTCCTTTCCACGATAGCTATAAAACAGGGGCAGCAAAAATAATATCGAGTTTAATAGTCGGTGTCGTTGGAAGTGTTAGCATGGATAGCTCGAAGGTGTTTAGTGTGTCCCAGCTTTATGTAAGGAAAGTAAAACCAACGAACGAAAGATTTGGACATTGGTTATTGTTAGAAAATATGGAAAATAATAATCTGGTTTCCGATGTCGGTAATATTAATTATACGGAAGGAGAACAATTACTAGTAAACGATAACGGTCTTGCCCCAATTACGGAACCATTTTGCGACAATATTATGCTTGTAAAGATTTGCGGCTTAGAAGACTACGATGGAAAATCTAAACTAGTTAAAAAAGAAATATGTGGCTCTTTTAATAGTCATATACGTGGAAAGTTTGGACAATTGGTCTCTGCAAAACATGGAGTTAAGGCTAAACTACCTTTCCTCTTACTAAGCGATAACCTACTTGCAAAAGGAACAAGAGAAATAATCGGAGAAGGTATAGAAAATATTACCAACAAATATAAAAATCCAGTATGCATTCCTTACAAAGTGGAGTTAGCAGACGTAAAATTAGATAATCTATTGGAAGTATTGCCTGACTTGCTGGAGCAGCTCCGTAAGGAAGATTACTACCTAATGGACATGGATATAACACAGGACTTTGCTGGAATATTTAACAAAGAGGAAATGAGAAATTATTTAACAAGTAACTTTAACTTTTGTAACCAAGGAGAATACATGGAAAACGGTAATGTTATTGTAAATAACGATAAAACAGTTGGGATTGATTGCTTAACATGGTTAACATCTAACGCCAGAATAAAGATTTATAACAAATTCGTATGTCAATTAACGAGTCCAGGTGTTAGTAAACAGATTGGTAACCATATAATCGATTTTATCAACTGTCCGGATACGAGATTAAAAGAAACATTTTCGTCTGCTTCCGCCAAACAGCATGGTATTACCAGATTAGAAGCAACAATATACAACTATAGTATTGGAACCCACCATAATGCATCCTATATTCCTCTAGAAGATTGTTTACACTTATTGGAGAGTAGTAAGATATATTTCCAGGATGCACCGATATACTCGGTTTCTGTTGCAAAAATGTGGACAAAGATTGCGGACGCTTTACAGAACAGTTGTTGTCTTGTATTTAATAATATACTGCAATACGTTTATTGGGGGAACACAAATACAGGAAAGTTAACTGGAATACAGATAAACTTACCGAATGAGAAAGTCTCTAGGAAGAAGATTATAAATTACGTTCTATCTGCGTTTAGTTTTAATTGCTTACCAATTAATTATATAGAAGTTGTAGAAAATACGGACAACAAAGACAACGTTCGAATAATACAAAAGTGCTATATTAAGGCTGGAGAGACCTACTTCTCTAGGTCTAGAACACCATTCTCTACTATTCCAAAAGTTATAGACATCCAGGAAACCGGGCTAGTCTCTACAAGTAATATTATTCCATGTGTTTTAAGGAAAAGAACAAATAATACTAACAGACTATCCCCATATACTATTAAAGAAATAGAGCCACTGTCGCCAGCGTACATAACATCGGCAAGGAAACGAAAACAGGAACTGGAAGAATTAGATGCTAAAAGGCGGAAGA
>JAAEAF010001470.1:0-46560 GCA_011037195.1 Triatoma infestans | reverse complement strand
TAAGAAAACAAGACTTAAGAGGAATGGATGGTTTGATGATCAGTGTAGAAGTGTACTGGAAGAGAGGAAGTTGGCTAGAATTAAGATGCTGGACAGCCCAACAAGAGAAAATACTGAGGATTACAAGTTGAAAAGAAAGGTGGCTAATAAAATCTGTAGAAAGAAAAAAAGAGAGTTTGAAAATGAAAAGCTGAAACGGTTGGAAGACGATGGAGAATATAATAAAGTGAAAGAATTCTACACTGCTGTAAAAGAGGAGAAAAAAGGGTTTCAGCCAAGGGTAGAGTTCTGTAGAGGAATTGATGGAACATTGATAGGAGGTGAAGTTGAGGTGAGGAAAAGATGGGCTGAATATTTCGACTTACTCCTTAATCAAGGTAATAGTCTGGAAATTGAAAAATTGGAAGGGGAATGTATAAGTGAGAATGAAGAATACGTTGACCTTCCGGAGAAGGAAGAGGTTGAAGAAATAATTTTGTCCCTGAAAAATAATAAAGCTCCTGGGGAGGACGGAATATAGGCGGAATTATTAAAATCTGGAGGTGAGGAACTTTGGGATAGGTTGTTTAAATTAATAACAAATATTTGGGTAAATGAAAAAATGCCGAAAGATTGGTCAGTTGCTGTGATATGTCCACTCTTTAAAAAAGGGGATAAGACATATTGCGAAAACTATAGGGGAATCGCGTTGTTGTCGACTGTATATAAAGTAATGGCTAAACTTGTAGCAAAAAGGTTTACAGTGTATTCCAACGAAATATTAGGCGATTACCAAGCTGGCTTTCGGCTGAATAGATCAACAACGATCAGATTTTCTCACTGAGGTTAATGCATGAGAAATGTTATGAATATAATATAGACCTGCATCATTTGTTTATTGACTTCAAGCAAGCATATGATAGTTTGTACAGGGTTAAAGTATTTGAGGTCATGAATGAGTTTGCAATACCTTCTAAACTAATTAGTTTAGTAAAGATGTGCCTTAGAAACTCGGCTGCAAAAGTTAAGGTGCTAGGAGGTTATTCAGAAGAGTTCGTTATCGATAGAGGGCTTAGGCAGGGTGACGTACTATCGACGATACTGTTTAATCTCATGCTAGAAAAAGTCATAAGAAGCATCGAAATCAATCCGAATGGCACGATATTTAATCGATCCATTCAGTATTTGGCTTTTGCAGATGATGTTGTTATTGTGGGTAGAACCTTGAGGGCATTAGAAGATGGTTTTTTGCAACTCAAGGAGAAGGCAAGGACTGTAGGTCTGGAAATAAATTATTCAAAGACAAAATACATGCTGGCATCCAGATTTGATAACGCCATTTGCCGGTTGTCCCATGTGAGTCTAGGTGGTGAGTCCTTCGAAAACGTCAGGCAATTTAAATACTTAGGCTGCATCTTTACGCAAGATAGAGATGTAAAAAAAGAGATAAAAGATAGGTTGGCCTCAAGTAATAGATGCCTGTTTGCGTTACAAAAGGTTTTCAAGGAACGTGCGATCTCCAAAAAAAATAAGATTCGTATTTATAAGACGGTTGTCCGACCAGTGGTAATGCATGGGTGTGAGACGTGGATTCTCACGGAAAGTGATGCTAAACTACTCCTAGTTTGGGAAAGGAAAGTTCTAAGGAAAATCTTTGGTCCAACCCTGGTTAACGGGAATTGGAAAATTAGGAGTAATGAGGAATTAGCAAGGCTGTACGCATCCCTCAACATTTAAATGAAATAAAAGCGCGAAGACTGGAGTGGATGGGACATCTTATAAGAATGGAAAGAGATCGCATCGTGAAAAGACTATATGAGGACAAACCGACAGGAAGAAGAAAAGTCGGAAGGCCCAGGAAGAGATGGACTGACGATGTAGAAGCCGGGATAAGAATGCTCGGAGTGAGAAGGTGGAGAGAGAAGGCCAAGGATAGAGAGGTCTGGAACAAAATTATTAAGGAAGCCAAGGCCCTGCCCTGCAAGGGCTGTAGTGCTAAAAAAAAAAAAAAAAAAAAACACAATTAATATTTCAGGAGTGAATTAGAAAACCAAATGGAATATAATAGTTAAAGAAATGAAGGAATCCGAGGTTCCTCACATCTTATTATAAAGAGATTATTACTATATTGTTACACAAGTTTTTGTGAATAAAAACAAAAATTTATTTAAAGTAAATAAAAAAACGCTTACTTGAATCTTATTTTTCAAAATTGATCATTTTCTACCACCTATACCTTTCTCCAAAGTTACAATTTTGTTTTCTAATTAATAAAGTAATTAATTTATTAAAAGTAGTATATTTTTAGTTATAAAAATGGCCACCAGATAGCAACCTACTGAGAAATCAATTTCATTAGTTTCATAGTTTGTCACTAGGTGTCGCTACTTCCAAAGATTGTTTTTGGGATTCCATTACGGTAACCCTACCAAAAGCGCATTTTGAAAAATTGTCTATCAGAGGATGGCGCTGTGATCGCGTGGCAAATATTGGAACTACAATTCTGTATATCTAGAAGCATATGCTTTCTAGCGGCAATTATTTGAACTACTACAAATTCTAGGTTAAGTAAGTGCTGTTACCTGGCGGAGAATTCAGAAACCTTAATTTTATTCGTTTTTAATTATTTCTTTTATTTTAAGTAAAATGTAAAATTTGAATTTTTTTGTTTTATAAGAATATAGTCCTAATTTTTCAGTATAAACTTCATATACAACAACTACATTCTTAAAGCAGTTAGAAAAAAGAAAAATTTTATATTTGTTCCTTACTGAGAAATAAATTTAGTTATGGTTATATAGTTTGTCACTAGGTGTCGTTAATTCCAAAGATTTTTTTTACACTTCACAAAGACGTATTTTAAACTATTGAAAAATTTTTTACATCAGAGGATGGCGCTGTGATCGCGTGGCAAATATTGGAACTACAATTCTGTATATCTAGAAGCTTATGCTTTCTAGCGGCAATCGTTTGAACTACTACAAATTCTAGGTTAAGTAAGTGCTGATACCTGGCGGTGAATTCAGAAAGTTAACTCTTTTTTTTAAACTATTTTTTTTATTTCAACTAAAATGTAAAATTTGAATTTTTTGTTTTGTTTTATAAGAATACAGTCCTAATTTTTTAGCATAAACTTCATCTACAACAAATTACATTCTTAAAGCAGTTGGAAAAAAGAAAAATTTTATATTTGTTCCTTAGCTCTATCTTTTTTTATGTAATTTATTACATATTCAATTACTTGTTAAAGGGGACTAATTGTGACTCTAAAATTAATTAAGTAATTTTCTCTCTTATTAAGTTACATGTATTTATTATATTTAATACCGATTTAAAATATTCTTCAAATAATTGTATGCGAAGGACCTTAGATGTTGTGCACCTTTCAAATAATATAAATAATTGTAAATGGTGTTCTATCCCGAGACTTAAATTGTCCTGCAAATTGCCGTCACAAGCCTTGCTACTGGACTGATAGAGAACTTGCTATCATATAAGGCAATCTTATTTAGGTAAATAGTATAATTCTCACCTCCTTTATTTATCTGCAATACATGTCCACTAACCGTTTATTTTCAAATGAATTATACAACAAAGGAATGAAGGGTGATTGTTTTATACCAGATTTCTTTTTCGTAAATCGCGGCAGTAGACTAAACAAATTTAGGGATGTCAAATCTAGACTATGAGGGAAAATGCAGACTTTGTCAACAGAGCATCATTTTGATTAGGAACATAATTTTTTTCTTGTACAACCTTTATTTGAATTTTATTTTTCGCATTATTTGTTTGCTCAAAAGTTTTTTCGGGACTTCATCAGTCATCAGTTGTTTTAGTGGTACTTTAGAGAAAAGCACTATTGCTAATCAGTTATTTTAGTGATACTTCAGAGAAAAGCATATTGCTATTGTTCCTTCAGAAAAATGTGGCAAATAAAAGTGACAAGAATTCAACAAGGACAAGGGACAAGGTTTCTTCAACTAGGGACTAGCAATCCCGAAGCCACGTGCTTCATAACGGAGCCACATAGGCCTGTTTAAGAGGGCGAAGGTGAGGGATGTCATACCCAGGAGATACACAATAGACCTCTCAATGAAGGTCGCAGTGGAGTGAGGCGTGGCCCTCCCCTATCCAATCTAACATAATACACACTTTTCCCTTTGAGAAACCATTTACCCCTTGGATTTGTTAGTAATTCACAGAGAATAATTTCTTTTCAAATTATTGATTCTGTTTATAGATTAGGACTTTGTATTGTTTGTCAACAAATCATTATTTACATACTTTTTATTCTATTTTATTTATGGGATTAGTTCACTCCTTGAGGTTCACGGCTTACGAGTATATCTTTTTGCGTATACTCGTAAACGGTTGCGAGTAAGGTCATAAAAAATATGGTGAACATGAATATTTACACCGCTCCGGGAGACCAAAATCAACAACCACAGCTAAGAATAAGTTCATTATTTTATGAAGTAAAAGAAACAGACGACTCACAGCTCCAAAAGTCAGAGGTGGAAGTTATTAAAACAAGTTCGAGGCCAATTCCTGTCGCAACTGTTCAAAGGCGACTTCGTCAAGCGAACTTAATACGAAGATCTGCAACGCTGAAACCATTATTAAAGGGTGCAAACAAGAAGAAACGTTCAGAGTGGGCTTGAAATACAAAGACTTCACAGTGAAAGGTTGGAGGTACCTTTCAGCTCAGAAAAAGTGCATCCACGATGCATAATACCCACCGTTATGCACAGAGAGGGCTCGGTCATGGTTTGGGGATGTTTTTCAGGCAATGGAATAGGTGATCTCGTCCGTATTAATCCGTGATCCCGTCTCGGGATAATGAAAAAAGAAAATTATTAAAGCATTTTAGAAAATCACGTTTTACCCTGCGGTCAGCGATTGATTGGGGAAAAAATCATTATGCAACAGGACAGTGACCCCAAACATAGTTCCAAATTATGTAGACAATACCTTAAGGGAAAAGAGGATGAAAAAATATGTGTCAATATGGTCTGGCTGTCGCAATCCCCGGTCTTCAACCCAATTGAACTTTTGTGGGACGAGCTAGATGGAAAAGTTCGTATCAAGTGCCCTAATTCTCCAAATGCTCTGTGCAAATACTGTACAGTGTGTGGAGTAATATTGAATTCGAAACAATCAATACATTGATTGAGAGAATGCCTAGAATTATAAGAGAAGTAATTAAGCGGAGAGGTGGTCACTTTAATGAAAAAGCCGTTTAGTTGAAATTTATTTTTGGGAAAGATTTACACTTTGTAATGAATTTGTTATCGCTTATATTATTGTATATAGATTAATTATAACATTTTTGAATTACTGACATTTTATTTCATTCATAACAAATCAATAAATTAACAAAAATAAATATAATACATTTTTATTCTTGGTGGTCCCAAACTTTTTACCAGCAGTGTATATATTTTATTAAGCAAGTCTATGCATGTTCAAACACAAGCTGAAGCAGCACAGTGCATATTAATGCTATTTTGTTCAGAGAAGTATATGCTTGTTCAAAGAAGTTCAAGCATCGTCCTTTACAAATTCTGCGTTTAATTTTTCAATAATAAAGTAAATATTTTTAGCTTTAATACATAAGCTATATAAGTTTTTAGCGAATGAAAAAATCGATTAGTGAAATTTGAGTATTTAACACAAAAATATTTTTCCCACACTTACAGCCAAAAAGGCGACCCGGACAAATGTTCGGGTTGCCCGCCTCTAAAGCGGGCTCTGCTCCACGCTATCCAAATATCCTTCAAAATTAAAGTTATTTGTTTGGAAGAGAGTAAGCTTGAACTAATTATTTTAAGGGCCATTTTCCTAGGAAGTCTTTGAGCTAGGGGAGATATAATTCAAATGGATTCAATGAAAGTTCTATGGACAACAGATAGTTTGGAGCAGAGGAAGTTAAGGTAAATAATGTCTTTATTTTAGAAATTTCTCCAGCATCTCAAATGCTCAAAACGCCCAGACCTGAGCGCGATAGCACGAAAGACACTATTGAAAACTTGGGTTTTCAATGGTACATTTTTTAGAAAGAATAAAATTACGGCAATTCTATTTACACCTTCACATTCTATGAGACTTTTTCTTTAAGGTGAGGGAGGGACGGAAGTTAGACTAATACCGAGATATGTTGAAATGGGTTTACAATTTCAATTTGCTGGCCTTTGTCTTTCTAAGGAAGCAAGTCTTATTACCTCTTCGGAAACCATAATTTTTGATTTCGATAGGTTCACCGTCATGTACCATTGGTTTACAGTAGGCTTCCAAGATGCTTATGTTTCTTTAAAGGGCGAGTGGTTTGTCAGTTATTAAGACAAGGTCATCAGCATAAAGCAAGATTTTTATCTTCTTATTACTAACAAACTCCTCCCTCTAGAAGTGATGGGAGATCATCCACAAACAACGTAAACAGCTACTAAAAAGCTGTGCCTTCCCACACAACCCCCTGAAATATAACTTCTTCAAAATGCTCACGAACCTTGAAGAAATAACAATAGATAAATTCCAATAATACAAATTAACACATAACAACAAATAATGACTTCAACAAGTACAAATAATAGTTCAAAAGTTTGTCACTTAGGGGTATATTTTTTTTTAAGTAAAAACATTAACCGGAATATAAATAGAAAATATATTTAGATCCTAATCTTTGCATGCAATGTTACATAGAAAACTAAATGTATATGAAGTATTTTGTTAAGAGGAGCTTTAGGTTTATTAATACCTGAGTAAATGCACATTCTGGTGGCGATTTTTAAAACTAAAATTTCTCCATACAAGTACGTTTTAATTAATTCTTGACTAATTATTTTTTTAACACCTTTAATTAGATAGAGTTTTAGAATAAAATACAGCCTATCATAGAATATGAAGTGGGTTGCACTTTTATAACGAATTAAAACTTTATTTCAACACCCGTTTGATTGTATGAACAGAAAAGTGGGCTAAACATATTTTTAAATAATACTTTTTCCTGGCCAGCTTTAGTTTTTCAATAAAAGAAAATAGTATGGCAAAATCTATTGGCAGAAAATGTCAACAACCCACCAAACAGATTTCCACAATTTATTCAATTTCAAACTTTCTTTAACAGTTCATATTATGATTGACTCACTTTTTCTATTTGAACATATTTTTTTTTTAATAAGGAAAAAAGAAATTGTACACTTGAAATTTGAGAGGAAATGCAATATTTCTAATCTTTTCCAGCTCTGCAGATTTAACTACTTGCTTATTTTCTGGAAATGCTGAGATTAAATAATATTCTTCCGAAGATTTATAATATCTTTTAAGATATTATTAAACACTGATTATTTCAGATGTACTGAATTAACTTAAAACTAAAAAAAATAATAGAATTATAAAAATTATAAACTACAAAGTTATTGTTATTGAAATACTAGGAAAGCATAAGTTCGTTTTATATACAGGAATATTTGTATTTCTTTGAATAATTAGTTTTGCAATACCTCGTATTTCATATTTCATGCTTAGATGCTGTAGCTATTAAATTATCAAAGTTACTACCCAGATTCGTATGCTTGAATTTTGCATTAAGTAATTGACTTTGAAAGAAAAGATTGGTTACGATTTAAACTTTTTTTTTTTTAATTAAAGATGCGTCAACAGCTATGGTCATTGGGGTGCGGAGCCTTCCAGGGCACTGCCAGCCTACGGGAGTTTCTCTTCTTGCAGACAGTACTGCACATCACCGGGACTCCGAGCTGTAGAGGTTCCTAGGAAGAGAAAATCTAAGGGTAGCACTGGACTCAAACCTGGGACCTCCGCGTTGCTGGTCTAGAATTTAAACTTATTTTGTCTTATTTTTATATTATTCATTGCTAAAAAATTGGAACATTAAAAGGTAAATCTAATGAATCCCATACACTTAATTAAAAATATCTACAAATCATGGTCCAATGAGCTCTCTACTTATTTATCTTTCTTAAAGGAAATCTTTTAAACAATATTATTAATTATTAATCTTTTTATTCCATTGAAAACATTAGAAAGTTTGCTGTTGAAATCTTTGCATTGACTTGTCATTATTAAAATTATAAGGTTTCAATTCGAATAATTATTTTAAATACTTATTTGTTTTAAATAATTAACATGACATGGGAACTATGTTTGATAATAACATTAAAATAAAATTCTTGTTATAAATGAGATATTTGGTATTTTATCCGCCGTGGCATCCATATTTCTGTTATTCCTGACCGTTTTCCGATTTTCATCAATCGTCAGAGTAAAGTTGTAAAGTTCGCGAAAAGAATTGACTTCAACTTAATATTTCTGTTACACACTATACTTGTTACATGAAAATTCGAAACCGGTCAGGAATAACAAACAGAAATATGCGTGCTACGCCGGATAAAATACCAGATGTTAATCAACATTGCGGACCCATCCACATTACAACAGAGGAAATATTATTAGAATGTTGACAATATTTGTTACTTTACATCATTAAGAACATAGATCACTTGTATAAAATTAACTGATTCCTTAAACAAAATAAACATTAATTGAAAATCAAGTAAGTTGTTCACCTCAGATTCATTTTTATTGTATTTTTGTTTTTTTTTATAAATACAAATCTTTCAACATTATATTCGACTACTTTTGATTAAAACTTCTTTTTTTTCCTCCAAAAAACTGATTTTCATCCATCGTCAGGGTTTCTGATGGAACTATGACGTCAATCTACTTTCTAAAGCCAATTTCATATAATGTATATATTCTTCTATCTATTTATATAATATTGAAGATGACTAAACATTGAATAAGATTTTGAAGTTTGAAAACAAAATTTTTTCAGTTAGAACTGCAATAAGTAGTAAAGTGCAGTTATTGAAATTCTTGTAAATTTCTACGTTAGATTATTTTTATTTAAGAAAGATTTATGGAAATTTTGATGCAATACCACATCTTCTTGAAGTAATGAAAATATCTAGGTACGAATAATATAATAGTAATAGATAAGAAGATAAGAAATTTGTAATAGTGAGTTTTATTTTTTTACAAGTTTGACCTTTCATGATCTGAAGGAAAATCAAACATTTACAAGTAATAATATTAATTAATTAACATAATGATAATTGCAGCATCTTGATTAAACATCCCACACAGTGGTCCAAATTCTAAGGCTTCTTATCAATATTATTAACTCCAACCAGGGCCGGATTTTTCCGTCTCTGCTCTCACTTGGGGTTTTCATTAAATCTTGGTTCGTTTCTGAAATAAATCTTGCATTCTTTCATTAAGATTATCAACAATATTATTCTCAAGAGTAAGATTGTCGGCTCTTTGACCAACTCCTGATGTAGAAAACTAGAGATCCTAATTTGATTTTAGCATGGCCAAGTAGCTATAATTTTTGCTGCATGGATATTTGAATGTTTCTGTAGATGCAGTGATTTATAAAATTTAATCCAAAGCGACCTGAAATATCTATTGTAGCTTTCTCAGGTGTTGTTAGTTCTGTTCATAGAATGTTGACGATTGTCAAGTGTAAAATCTAAAACTGTTATTGAGTTTGTATGATGGTGAACTAGAATCTGTTCTATGTGTCGTCGCTAAAACCCAATTGGTTGCACACATTAACAGCAGGATCGCCCTATTCTCACTGTTGTGAGAGTTAAGTGATGCTCGCGTTGTTAGATTCTTTCTCTTATTCGCAGTTAACATTTTAAGCTATTGGCTTTCAACTTAGGCCTAGCCTATGTGAACATTTTCAGCTCTATAATGCTACCGGAGCATTTGCTGCCTGTACCAGCAGTTGGCATTTGATCAAAAAGAATAATGCTTAATATTATCCAATCTTTTTAGTCGTATATCTGAAAAAACAATTTCTAATATGATAATCCATTTGCATTTTACCAGCGGACCCAAAAGGAATATTTCGGATGAAAACTTGATTATTATTACTTATTTGTAATTTTTTCCAACAACACTCGTATCTTCATGCTTCAATCTTTTTATTGAAAGAAACTGAGATGAAAGAAAAAAAACATAACTAAAATTTGGAATTTAGAATTGCAATAAGTGCAACCCTATTTCTCATACGACTTTTATTTTAACTTTATAAGAGAAAGTTATTGAGATACTAGTATTTCATATATTTTATGAGAAAGTATTGCTTTCATATAGAAGACAATGAGATTGCCATTTTCAGAAATGTTTTTTTTTTTTAAAGAAATAGCGACAATTAATCGTGTTATATTACTAATTTCATGTTTAAATCAAATTTGTCAATTATAAATTGAGAAGTGCTGTTTTTTTCTCATAAAATTTTTACTGCTGTAAGAAGAAATATTGCAATCGTGTCAACTTTTTGGAAAACAGTTTTTCACCACAATATATTTAACGGTCATCGGATTTTTTTTTTTTTTTTTAATTTAAAACGAAGATTGGTTATTATATAACAAAATATCTTACAAAGAGCTATTGTTCAACAAGCCATGTTTGTTGCAATTTTTTTTACCAAATTGTGTATATGTAATGCTGGAGTCTGTTATGTTGGTAGAAATGGTATAAGAGTAAATCACTCACTGTTTAAGTTAATTTATTTGCAATTCACGAAATATCTAAGTACTGTATTGAAAATAACAGGGAGAAGAATAGCGACAGGATATCGAAGGTAAATAGTTGTAATCTTGCAGACTTTATGTAGAAACTGTTTTTAGCATATATCATAAATGACATATTGAAAATATATGCATATATCATAAATGACATATCATTCATATATTTTCAGAAATAGCCTCTCACTCGGACGGTCTAACGTCCGTTAGTTATGTATGTCATTGTTTCCATTCTTTTATTGTACATATCTATTGTAAATACTGATTTATTTAAAGGCATTATTATAATTTTAATTTAAAGAATAGTTATGTTTGGCTATTGTTAATTAAAGAAGCAAAAAATTTGGTTGGCAGGGGCCAACTAATTTTTTGCTTGTTTTATTATTATATTATTTTATTAATCTTACAACTGCATAAGTTGCATAAGTTTTTCAGGTTTTCATTTACCAAAGGAAAATTTTAATTAATTGTACTTTAATAAATAAGTGAACAATGACATACACATAGACATAATTGATTGTTTTTTGAGATTTACATATCTCCTAACAAAAAGTTGGTAGTGAGTACAAACAATAATTAAATAAAATCAAAACTAAGAACAACTGGATAAGAAAGTAAATACAGCAACAAAAACAAATAGAAATGCATATTATTCAAAATATATCTAAGTTACCAATAAATAAACCCAAATCACAAAACTTCTTGGATAGTTAAGTCACATTAAAGTACAGTTTTGTTTAATATGAACTACTCTATTATGAAATACTTTATTCGTTTAATATGAACGCTCTAAGCTTTAAAGCAGATATTGTATAGTAATATAAATTATACAAATGCTCTAAATTAGAAATACATAAAATATTTTTCATATTGACCTGTTCTGACCGTATTCTATTAATATAATTATTTAAATACTTTATGCGGTAACAATTGTATATTGAGCAATCTAATAAAAAAAATGAATTAAATTTTCCGTTCTTCCAATTTATAAATTGTACAATGTTCCATAGTTTCAAACAATGAATATATTTCCTTTAATGTACAATCTAAAGAAATTTTCACCTAAAATTCTTAATTGACTTATCAGTGTCTTCGTTTATGCAAGTTACATGGAATTTGTAAATAGCTTTCACTCAGGCCTAACATACTTATGTATCTGTAACTCCTATTATATTTAGAATTAAAAACTGATTCCACATCCAGACTGATATGATGATTTACATATTTCTCAAGGATATTAGGTAGTTCTTTTCTAATGGTGTCGCTATTTTCACAATTAAGAATATAAGACATCCCTACAATTGACAATTTCTCATTTAACTGGCTATACCAATTATAATGTATTTTATTACCCGACCATCTATCTAATACTTCCAATCTTTTAATGCATAATTTTGGCAACCTATAAGAGGGCATTTTAATTATTTTACACAACCAATTAATCTTTACGCTTAATTACTTTTATTTCTACATTATGTCCGGTTTCCAATAGCACGAAGTGATTGGGTGTATTTCTGGGCCCGGTATATTTATCCTAATTTTTTCTGCTATTGTGTTCGTAAGGTTCTGTATAATAAGAACAGTTTGAAATGCCGATGATGTGATGGTATATTACGACAAGTCAGATTAGTTCCCTGCTATCTGCAAGGTCGCATCTTCAAACGACATATCGTCCCGCTTTCCCTATCACAGATGTCTGTATTGGAGGAAAAAAAGGGCATTGGACGCCCCATTCTATCACCATCTTCAAAAGCGAAGATACCTTCCGTGCTAACCAGCCAACAATACACCCTTACCTATTTCTCAGTCTATCTCTCATTTAGTTTTCTTTCCCTGTCTCTCAATCTCTTAATTAAGTCAAGTCTTTAGAATTATACGTAAGTATAAATATAATATTATTATAGTGCAGTAGTCATAAATTTAGTTATTAATTATAAACCCCTGAAACTCCCACTAAAACAGCAATATCGACTACTCTTCACTAGCTGTTTCATGAGCATTTTCTGCAATAGAATATCTAACCTATTGTGATTGTCTACACCGATCCTGTCCTAAAAACCTATCATAGTATCACCGATAGTTTTGAACTTTACATAAAGCTGCTGCTTTTTACTTATAATATGATTCCAGCTTACCACTTGTGGTTATAGTGACTTCAGATTTCTCGTTAAACTGCCACACCAATGAAATGTGCGGTTCCACTAATCTATATAATAAAATAACCAACCGTTCATTGACTACAAAATGGTAAAAAATACACCAAACAACAGGTTTATTGTATAGGAACGAAAAAAAAAATCGGGGCTGTACAACTATATTTCATCATAGTAAGAATAAACAAAACAACCTACGATATGAGTTTTAACCTTCATAGGTTATAAACATAACCTGATTTTTGTTTTATTAAGTATGCAGGTGCTTGGAAGAAATTTCTTTGATTTTTTTTTTTGTACTTTTTAGAAAATTCTGAGTTATTCTGAATGTTCTGAATTACCCTTTGGCATATTATACCAATATTTTAACGAAACTTATGCTGCATTTAGGAGCTTTAAACTGTATTGTCCGACTTGGTAATAGTTGATAAAATATAAATTTAATTTTTATAACATTCTTAATAATCATATTTGTAAAAATTCCATCTAAATATAAAACTTTATATAATAATATATGTTAGGTAGTATATAATTTTTCTCTTGCACATATTATTACAAGTTTTTTTACTAGCACATTCCATTATTGCGGTTTTTAACCACGATGAAAACCATAGAACCAATAAATTGCCATGAATGAAATTTCTGGAATAGTATATGATATTATAATTCCATTTCCTCCCTTTATTTTTTTCTCAAAATAAAAGGAAATAAAAGTAAAATAAATAAATAAAGTGGCTCTCTGGAAATTTTAAATTCATTTTTATTGTTTGAGCTAAGTAGAATTTATGGAAATAATTGCCCCGGTTTAAATACGTTTCAAAATGACTGGAATATCTCCGTTGTTGTTTACTTTTATTAGATGGAGAATTAAAAATATGATGTTGATTTAATTTTAAATAAGAACCCGATTTATTGGATCCATAACTGTAAGTGGCTAGCTTTTATGGGCCACTTGCTCTGGGTTTACCTGATGAAAATTGCGGCTAGTTACTGGGAATTTAAGGGTGGCTAGATAAGGAAATATGAATATATACCTGTATCAGAGATATTTTTCGTGATGGTCTACTTCTTTATGTAGTCATCTCCCAGTTTCGGGATGATGGTTTCCAGCTCACAACAACATATATCTGCATCACAATCTCATCATAAACTTTGATCTGTTTCTGTGTTTTTTTTTTCTTTATTAGTTCGTTGTTTAGGTTTATTAGTTCTTCTTCTTCTCTGGCCCTACAATCCTTGAAGGATCTTGCCTCCTCAATCACAACTGCCCACTCCGCCCTGTTCTGGGCCAATCTACGCCATTTCCTAGCTCCCATCTCTCTCAAATCCCGCTCCACTCCTTCCAACCATCGCGACCTCGGTCTTCTTCTTCTTCTCTGTCCTCCTAGATGTCGGGCACATATCTTTTTAGGGATCCTGTCCTCCTCCAACCTCTCCAAGTGCCCAATCCACTTATTAGTTAATTTTTTTTATTTATAGCATAATATAAGACATAAGTTTTGGTTTTTGAAATTTTTCCCATGCCGACAGCTTTTTCCAGTGCCGTCTGTTCTTCATAGCCTTTGCTGATTAGGATTCCATCTGAAACCTATATACATATATATCTGGTGAAAACTGAATTTTTAATTGTTTAGCAATCTAAAGGACATATGCGATAACATCTCTAGGATATGGTTGTTTATTTCGGTGAGCTTTCATTATTCGTTTGAGAACAGTTTCACTTTTCTACAAAAGAGCTATGAATCCTTTTCTGGGTGCTTAGGCCCACCATCTCACTGCAAAGAACTGAATTTAAGATTCTCAACAATATTCTACTTTTCATCAAAGACATATTCCATGATAGTCTGCTTTTTTCTGTGGTCATCGACCGGTTTCGGGCATTCGCCCATCATCAGGATGCTTTTTGTCAGACAGTGTGATTACATAGATTTGCAAAGAGCCTTTTTGTTAGGGTTTTTGTAATTTAAAGACCAGTGTATCAACTGAATTTGCTCTGTGCAAATCTATGTTATTACAATATTTGACGAAAAGCATCCTGATGATGGGCGAACCCCCGAAACCGGTCGATGACCACAGAAAGAAGCAGACCGTCAAGGAAAATATCTCTGATGCTTCCCAGCTCTGCGTAACCAACCACAATATTCTACTTTTATTTATTTTAATAGATACGTCTTCAACATCAGAGATATTTTCCATGATAGCCTGCCTAATTTTATGGTCATCGACCGTATTATTAGGATGTCTTGATAAACAGTGTGATAATAACACAGACTTGCACCTGAGCAAAATCAGTTTTTTAAATACAGAATTTTTATCAAGAACTCCTGATAATGGGCGAACGCCCGAAACCGGTTGATGACCAAAAAATGAAGCCGACCTATCATGGAAAATATCTCTGATGCTTTCCAGTTCTACGGATCCAACCACACGTTTTCTACTCTGTTTTCATATATCCTTAAAACTTGGATAGTTTTAAGTTATTTACTCCTCGCTCGCTATGCAACACCAGATATTTGTACATCGTCTACATTACATCCTCCCTATCAGAAGCGATAACAACTGATCATCTATAAACTGGAGTTTAATATAAGTTTGTTCATTTAACTCCTTATACATATATTTCTACCTCGAATTTTTTAAAGCTTCTTCCAAGTAAATATTAAATAAAGTTAGCGAAAGAGTACTCAATTGTTTGAGGAAATTGGTTATCCTGTATGGCCCCCCATTACTAATTATTTACGTCTATTTGGAGGAAGCTGTTTCATTACATAAGCTTCCCCTAACTTAGGCATAAGAATGTTTAGTTCGGAAATCTAAAATAAAACCAATAAATCAAGGTTAGGTAAGAGCAATAGCTAAGTGGTTAGCGTACTGGACATTCACGCGAAGATCTCGGGTTCGAGTCTAGCAGTGTTGTCCTTAGATTTTTTTCTTCCTAGGAGCTTTTACAGTTCATTGTCCGGAGAACGACAGTGCACCGAGAAGTTCCGGGCGCTAATGACCATAGATGTTAACGCGCCTTAAATTAAAAAAAAATCTGGTGTGAAACACTCACACAACTCACTTCTATTACTCCAGTTCTCAAAATTATAATTGACAAATTTTATAGTTAGTACACCAAATTTAATGAAATACGTTGAAAACTGAAAAACTGTCCGGTAAAAGCGCACTTCCGGTTTACGAATTTTCTTGAAACTCGGAATTTTAGCCACCTATTTATTTCTAATTAATTTTGTTTTGATGATAGAATTGTATAATCAGCTATGATAGCACTTTAGGGAAAAACATAACCCCACCCTTAACCCCTAAAAGTCCCCTTAAATCAATTTCCCCAGAGAAATGTTTTAAATAAAAGTTTTACATCTTTGTATGTGAGCTTAAGAAAATCGTCGGAGCCATTTTTGAGAAAATCGCGAAAAAATGAAAAAAATCATTTAGTAAAGTGGTAAAGTAAACGCACTTTCGGTCATCTGATTTTTTTCAAACTCGGAATTTCAACAATATATTCAATTCTAATTAACATTATTTAGATGATAGAATTGTTTAATAAAATGAAATAGCACTATAGATGAAAACCTAACCCAACCTCTCCCCCATAACAGCCCTTAAATGAATTTTCCCAGAGAAACGTTTCAAATAAAAGTGGTAGCTCTTTGTATGTGTAGCTGATATACCAAGTTTGAAGAAAATCGTCGAAACAATTTTTGAGAAAAAAGCAAAAAAGTAAAAAAAACAACAAGTAAAGTGGGATTTCCGGTGGAGGAATTTTGACAGATAACACACCGTTAGATCCCATGGTGATATCTAAACGGAATATCAAGTTTTAACTTTCTACGGTTTTTCGTTTTTGAGCGAGCTATGCTGTTTACATACACACACAGACCATTTGCTAAAAACCATTTTTTTGGACTCAGAGGACCTTAAAACGGATATTTCTGGTGAAAATTCGATATCGAAAATTTGACACGATTACAATACTTCCTCTTACTAGGAATAAGAGAAAATAAAAAACAATCAAAGTTATATGAAAATTTAATTTGAATTATTGATATTCTTGATAGGTTAAAAAAAAAAAAAAAATTTGAACAAGTGATTAATGTTTAATGTTTGTAACAATAAATTTATGAATGTGAAAAACAAAACAATGTTAAGTTTTGGATGGATTACTTTTCTAAATCGTTCAACAATAAATCTCAATTAAGAAGTAAAGAAATTGGGGTTGGTTCAGGCGAGATATACTACTACTAATGTAAAGTGAGGATGTCTGTTCGAAGCAAGTATAAATAAAACTAAAGGAGGTACGCAACATGAAAGGAGATTGGTGGTTGAATTGTTCCAAACAGAACCATTTGCTTACTGTTCTAGCTTTCCTTTCCCTTACACCACATCTAGATGACTACTAGAGACCTCTCTCCACTACACTAGTACTCTTACTACTTAAGTGCCAACTTTATCTACCAGCACATTTATTACTACCCTTAACGTCCATATAATTCTCAAACCATTCCTTTGTACTATTATCTGTGTGACCTCTTTGTATACTATCTTACATTCTCCCATCATCCTATTCGGAACCATTTTCCAACCTAGTCCCATCACTGGGAATTACACAATCTGGCTTATGACAACAACAGTATTACATCAGTACACAGTAATATTTCGCATTTTTATAGAGAAGGGTTTTGTTAGCGTTTTTTGTATAAACAGTGAAAGGTAGATTAAGTAGGATCTCACCTACAGTACAGCGATAAACATTGTAAATAAGAATTCTTTACTAATTTTGTCTTTAATTAGTTACCTATAATAATACTACACTTTATTAACATTCTAAATAATAAAAGCCTTTTCTTTTGGTGGGGTAATTGAGTTGCTAACGAACATTAAAATAAATCTTTATAGAGCTTCTCCTTGCCCTCCCCCCTATAATGGGTATGAGGAGGAGAGAATTGGGTTATGAAGATAAATAAACTGGAAATAATGGTGAACACTATATAATCATGAAGTAACACAAACTGCCAGGACTTTGCACGAATATATAAAATGGTAGTGAGAGATATAGAAGTGAGTAAAGAGAAAGGTTGCTGACGCATTGTAACTGTTGTATAAACTGTTAAAAGACTCTTCTCTGTGTGGCTAACGCAGCTGAATTTAAACAGAGTCTCTCACCACTCTAGTCTGGCCTAAGTAGTGAGTGAGACTCTCAATTTTTGTGTGTCTCTCTCTCTGCTTTAGATTTCTCTTTTCGGATTTCCCTCATTCTCTTCAGTGCACACTATTTACATATAACCCTATTTATAAATTTCTCTTACACCTAATAAGAGGAAGTATTGCGATCGTGTCTAATTTTCGAACTCCAATTTAAACCGGAAATACATGTTTTGAGATTCTCTGAATACGACAAAAATGTTCTTTTTTTTTTTTTGACCGAATATCTCAAAAATCATAAGTTCCAGAAAGCTCAAACTTGGTCTAGTACTACTATCGCATCAGACACGAAGACGTTGGGAAGATTTTCATATACCGGAATTTTACTGAACTTATTTTTTTTATTCATCTTGATTTTCTCAAAAACAGCTTCAACGATTTTCTTTAAACATTTTATACCATCTACATACATAAATATGCCTATCACTTTTATTTGAAAAATTTTACCTGAAAAAACTGATTTGGGGGGGTTCTGGAGGGGGACTTTAGCATTATGCTTTCATCTAAAATATCTGTTTAGTAAATAACAGGAAATAAAAAATGAAAGTGAGCACTTTAGAAAACAGCAAAAAATATAAATTGAAGAGTGATAATATTGAGTGGACTGTATATAATGTAATAATTATGGTTGAGCAAAATGGGAAATTAAAATATTAAAAATTATATGAGGAAAAATGAATATATACATTAAAATTCAAATGTATAGCAAATATTATTTATTATCACTTTCAACAGCCAAAGGAATGGCGCTTATCTTAAAACGCAGAATCCTGTTTAGCAGTGTTGGAAAACACATGTGTCCTTGGCCCATATCGAGGACAAGGGGAGAGGTGAAATAGGAATAAGGAAATAAATCTTATGTGCCTGAAACTCTTGAGTCTTGAACCATACACTGTTTCATGACTGATGATTGTAGATAATAATTAAACGGGCTTCCAGAAACTGCACGGCAGGAAACCGGAAATAGCAACCCTGTGACTTCACAATGAGCTCTAGAAGGCCAGGAAAGACTAAAGCCGCGCTTATTCGACAAAAGGACCCGTTTATTAATACTACCCAAGAAAAACAGAAAACAAACTTAGGTTTTCACAATTAAGAGCAACCGAACTGGCCTGTATTGTATAGGTAGAATGTCTACTAAGTGTGCTGCATTACAACTTGCTCGTTCGAGCGTTACATAGCGACTGACTGAGAGAGGAAAATATGCCTAGGTTACCCCCTCTCTACACTTAGGATACAGCTTAATAAATTAGTAAATTATTATCAATACCCCCCGTCACGCCGTTGACGGCAAATTTGAATTTACATTAAATACCGAACAGTAACACTACAGTGAATTATGATTTCACCACCTATCTATTATACACTTGAAATATTCCACATTCCAAATTTCAAGAATATCGGTTTACCAGAAGTGAAAAACTGCTCATCACCAACCTGAGCTATAGAAACCCCTGGGACGAATATATCTAAGACACCAAAGCTGGACTCGAACCTGGGTCTACCGCGTTGCATTCTAAGTCCAGAGCGCTACCGCTGAGCTGATTCCGCCGCCATGCTTCATTTTGTAATCTTCGATCGGTTCTGGGCGTTTGCACATCATCAGAATGTCTTGATTAACAGTGCAATAACTTCCACAGAACAAAATCAGTTCATATAGGGGTTTTTCATGCGTAAAATCTTTATATTTATCTTTTCATGCATAGGCTCTGTATAACTCTTTGTTATTAAGAGTTTGTCTATACCAGGCATGTGCATCTTAGCCAAGAACTCGTGCCAGGAAGCAAATATCACATCAAAAGCGGGCCGGATTATATATATATATATATATATTATATATATAATAATAAAATTGAATGTGATATCCATCACTTTTATGGTTCTTTTACATTATAATTATATATATATAGAATAAAATTTATAATAAATAATGTATCTGGTTTAAGTCTGGGATATCCATCGAAAAATAAATAAATAATAAATTATATTGCTTTAAGAAATATTTTATTAATCGGTGTAATCACTCACACAATTTTCTCTTATTCCAGTTTTCAAAATTGTAATTGACAAATTTTATAGTTTGTGTGCCAAATTTTATGAAATTTGTCGAAAACTGAAAAAACTGTTCAGTAAAAGAGCACTTCCATTTTACTAATTTTCTTGAAGCTCGGAATTTTGACCATCTATTTATTTCTAATTAATTTTATTTGGATGATTATCATTTGTATAATCAACTATGATAATACTTTTGGAGAAAAACATAACCCCACCACTCCCCTAAAAGTGCCCTTAAATGGATTTTTCCTGAGAAATGTTTTAAATAAAAGTTGTAGATCTTTGTATGTATAGTTTATATAAGAAGTTTCAAGAAAATTGTCGGAACCTTTTTTGAGAAAATCGCGAAAAAACGAAAAAAAAAAAATCAAAATCATTTAGTAAAGTGGTAAAGTTAGCGCACTTCCAGTCATCCTATTTTTTTCAAACTCTGAATTTCAACAACATATTTAATTTTAATTAACATTATTTAGATAACAGAATTGTCTAATAAACTCAAATAGCACTGTAGAAGAAACTAACCCAATCCCTCCCCCCAAAAGAGCCCTTAAATGAATTTTCTCGGAGAAATGTTTTAAATAAAAGTTGTAGCTCTTTTGTATGTATAGTTGATATACCAAGTTTCAAGAAAATCTTTGGAACCATTTTTGAGAAAATCGCAAAAAAGTAAAAAAAAAAAAAAACTAGTAAAGTGGTACTTCCGATTGAGAAATTTTTGACAGATAACGTACTATCAGATCCCGATGGTGATATCTAAACGGAATATTAATTTTCAACTTTCTACGGTTTTTCAGTTTTGAGCCATGCTGTTCTACATACACACACACACACACACACACACACACACACTCACACAGACCATGTGCTAAAAACCTCTTTTTTGTACTCAGGAAGACCTCAAAATGGATATTTCCGGTAAAAACTCGATACTTCCTGTTAATAGGAGTAAGAGAAAGTAATATTATAAAGTTGAATAAAGAAAAAACTAAATTATATTAAAAAAAAAAAAAAACTGATTCAAATAAACATAGAAAATGTTTTATAATGGTAGACTAGGGATTTCAGTACACACCTGTGGAATAATATCGTATTATTAGACCTTAGGGTACTAACATGGCATTAATCTAAATGCCAGTTGATAGTTTACAGAAAAAATGAAGCTACTAACAAAACAATAAACCGCTTTATTGTACGAACAACTAGTAATATTCCATTTTATAGAACTTTTAAATCTGCTATTACAAAGTTTTATAGCACTGCTTCTGGAAGGAAGCAAGAAAAAAAAAATTAAACCCATATAAGTTAAAGTTTGCTACTTTGGAATGAATATATATAATGTATATTTTTTTCAAAGAGAATTTATAGTGATTTTATATTCAGCTAGCTACATTATTGGCGTGCTTACTCTCTCTGCAACAGAGCAAAGCGGTTGTGATTTCGAACATTAGTTTTGGCATGCAATGTGAAAAAGGCCGACTAATGTCAATCGAAGCATATTATAAGCACACATACACACACACACCACACAAATATTGTGTCAAATTGTAAGTTGAATAAATTACCAATCATGGTTATACGATGGCCGCGTTAGTTAAGTCCGATCATATTAACCCATATTCGGCCAGGTATATCAAAAATTAAATTTTCATTTTTATTTTTTTTTCACTGATTAGGTAACATCTAAATTTATAAAAAAAGTGTTTTTATTTTTTTTTATTTTCAACCGGAAATTAAAAATAAAATGGTTCGTATACGAACCATTGGCTGAAACCATTGTCTCAGTGGGGATAATAGGATTTTCAGGTATATTTTAACAATAGCATTTATTCTAAATTATACCTATAAAAGCTAAGTTCCAGTTTTTTAAAACAGTTTGTCGATCGGTAGCTTGCTTCGGTGCTCAGGTTTGGGGGTTTCATAGTTATGATGCCTTAGAAAAGTTTCAAAGATTCTTTCTGAAGAAATTATTTGTCCTCCCCGCTTGCACCCCTAATTATATGCTCGCCTTGGAAACTCCACTTGAATCTATGCAGTGTTTTTCCCTTAAGCTTCATCTAAAATATTGTATTAAAATTCTATCTCAGGAAGACCACCGGTTACCTAAAATACTTGCTACTCAAATAATACAAAAAAAAAATCTTCTGGTTTAAACATTTAGTTTCGCTAGTCCGCCTTCACTCCTGCACGGTCACACCATCATTAGATAGCCTTCCTTCTTGGCGTACTTTACTCCTCGAGCTTCCATCCCAGATTGAGTCGGACATTCGTGAAGAGGCTGTCAGACGGGCTACTTCTACTGATCGTTTTCTTCTTTACAGTGTGCTAATAGCAGAATATCCCAATTTTATAACGGAGAGTCTATTTGATATCCTCAAGCTTAAAGATCTCCGCTGGTTTTTCAAAATTAGAGGGGAACTTCTTTTTCTAAATTTTAGGCCATGGGTGGATAGAGAGGTAATAACTGAAAAATGTTCCCTTTGCTCGTATGATGTTCGCGAGGATTTATATAATTTCTTTGGGGAATGTCCTATCCTCGTGGAGCTTCGGCTACTCCATTTCGGCAAATCCTTTCTCTCCAGGCTGGAGATAATTCAATTTTTAACCGGTCAAACATCCTGTTTACCATTGATTCGTTACTCTCGCCATGCCTGTCAAATCAGACTTGAATGGTTAGCGGATTCGACTTAGCAATATCTATGCTGGTTACCTTGGCTATATTTTTCTTTTTATTATTGTAATATGTAAATTTTTCCTTAGTATTTTATCTTTATTATGTTTTTTAGTTTATATTTAGTTTGTTTTTATTATTATTTTGTTTTCATCAAGAGATTTGGTATTCTTTATTGGTATTTATTTTAGTTTTTCTTTGAAAATGCCTACTAATGGTTTTTCTTTTTTTAACGTACTGTATATACTATTTGCTTATTGTATTATATTTATTATTTTCTTACTGTACTACATTATCCATACATACAATACATATATATATTTACTTTTCTTAAGCTCTATTATACTTATATTACGCACTATATTAACTCGTTAATAATAACTTTAAATTTTACTTGCAGTAAACTCAAGCAGACGGCTTATGCCATGCTTTTAATACTTTGTCATTTCTTTATTTTTTTTGTAATTTTTTCCTAATAAAGTATTATTATTATTATTATTATTATTATTATTATTCTAAATTAAATTTCCATTTCGCACACGTTTACTTACTTAAATACAAACAAGAAATAAAATTTTTACTGTATTTACATAAGTTCTATAATATGTTATTTTGTATGATACCCCTCAAAACATTCCGGGTGCAGATGTAATGTAACATTTCTTGCACATATAAATGGTATGGTTTTTACAAATTTTACACCTTCTCCTAGCACTTTCTTTTTCTCTCACAATCAAATGCCCAACATTGTCAAATCTTATTTCGACTGGCACAGCATTTTTTGGTGGTCTTCCTTTTGTAGGGTTTTCTGGCTGTAGTGTAGGATTTCGAATAATTGGTTTTCATTCTCTAACCTTATAAGTGTTCCAGCCACAATAGACTTAAATTCTATCTGTGACATTTTATTTGAAGTAAGGCAGTGAATTTTCCATGCATTTACAGCTATGCTATCTAAAAGATTGATAAAAAGTGGCCACCACCACTTTTTACCTCTAATTTTTATTCGATAATTGGCGATCACATTATCATGAAGATCTACTCCACCCATATTCTTATTATATACTGTTATCGCATTCGGCTGAGGTTCTATCGTACCTCTGTACGTTTGATAACGGCTTTATTCCGTACGTATTTTTCAAAAAAGTTGAAGAAAAAAAAAAAATCAGTAACAAAAATGTAACACTTGGTTGCTGTACAATAGCTGACAATGTAATGAATGTTATATTGCAAAGGTGTAGATATCGATATTAGAGAAACATGTTTGTAACAGCTGAAACAAGTGTAAGCCTGCACTGACAGGCAAGCCAACTGAGAAATCGATGTGCAACGGTTTCGGCCAATGGTTCGCTAAAGCACCATTAAGCTTCGGTCCATTTTTAATTAATAAAATCTATGATAATAATTTTTAGAACTTATCCGTTATAATTAATGAACCCTCCAGAATAAAAATGCTCAAAATAGTAAACAAAAAAAATTTTTTTTTCAGAAAAAATAAAAAATTACTTAAACCTCATTCCTGTCTGCAATTTTTCAGTAATTCAACGATAGATGGAGTAAATAATAAGAAACATTTTGCTTTGAAAAAATTAATTCAGTTATAAGAAACCTTTATAAAGACACAGTCAAAATCTAAACACAGTTTCCTGTTAAATAATATTTTTTTTAAATGTTTTAAATAATGGTTCGTATATGAACCTTTCGCGGAAAATGGGTTAAGTCAATATCATTTATTCCTCATCATTTACTGCTAAAAGTAACAGGAAGTATTGTAATCGTGTCAAATTTACGATATCAAGTTTTTACCGGAAATATCCGTTTTGAGTTCCCCTAAGTCCAAAAAAGTGGTTTTTAGAAAAGAGTCTGTGTGTGTGTGTGTGTGAATGTATGTGAACAGAGCATAATTCAAAAACCAAAAAACCGTAGAAAGTTGAAAGTTGATATTCCGTTTAGGTATCACCATTTAGGTAATCTGACAATATTATCTGAAAAAATTTCTCAATCGAAATTATCACTTTACTAGTTGTTTTTTTTTTTTTTTTACTTTTTTGCGGATTTTCACAAAAATGGCACCGACAATTTTCTTTAAACTTGGTATATCAACTACACATACAATGAGCTAAAACTTTTATTTGTAACATTTCTCTGGGAAAATTCATTTAAGGACAGTTCTGGGGGAGAAATAGGGGTTAGGTTTTCATCTAAAGCCCTATTTCAGTTTATTAGACAACACTGTCATCTAAATAATGTTAATTAGAATTGAATATGTTGTTGAAATTCTGAGTTTGAAAAAAATCGGACAACCAGAAGTGCGTTTATTTTACCACTTTAGTAAATGATTTTTTTTTCACTTTTTCGCGATTTTCTCAAAAATAGCTTTGACGATTTTCTTGAAAATTCTTATATCAACTAAACATACAAACCTCTACAACTTTTATTATGTTTCTCTGGGAAAATTCATTTAAGGGCACTTTTAGGGGACGGATGGGTTTATGTTTTTCTCTAAAGTGCTATCATAGTTGATCATATATATAATTCTATCATCCAAACAATATTAATGAAAAACAAAATATATGGCCAAAATTCTGAGTTTCAAAGAAATTAGTAAACCGGAAGTGCGCTTTTACTGGACAGTTTTTTTCAGTTTTCAACTAATTTTATTAAATTTGGCTAACTAACTATAAAATTTGTCAAATATAATTTTTGTGAACTGGTGCACACCGGATTTTTTTCTATTCTTTTACTTGTGAGCGGAAGTATTAGCGAGGATTAGAAATTAAGATTCATAGGAAATATATATTTTGCGGGCCCTTGATTTCAAACTCTGGCCACCCCTGCATCCAAGGACATTTATTTCCCCATATCTCATATTTCATTGATTTGTTTTCTAAAATGTGTGTTATTTTTAATGTATTGTAACTTTAAAAAGGTTTTTTTATACAATGGAATCAATGTATCATTAATATGAACAGCTATTATTTTTTAACATCTAATCTAATAAATTTAATGAATTTTTACTTTAAAAATTGTAGATCTTTATCTGTGTAGTTGATTTACCAAGTTTAAAGAAAATCGTTGGAGCCATTTTTGAGAAAATTGCAAAATGTGAAAAAAGCCATCTAGTAAAGTGATACTTCCGGTTGATGAATTTTGACCAGGTAACGTACTGTTGGATCCCATGGTGATACCTAATTCAATATCAAGTTTGAATTCTCTGCGTTTTTGTTTTTTGAGCTATGCTGTTCACCATTTTTTTTGGACTCATCCGGTAAATACTCAATATCGAAAATTGGACACGATTACATTCTTAGTAAGAAAGTAATAAAATAATAAAAATAAAATTATAAAGTAATTAAAAATTAAAATTGTTATTAAAGAGACAGAAATAATACAGGATACTTTCTGTCGTTAAAAATATATTAAAAAACACTTTGTTAACAATTCGTTCAATAAGAAAGACCTGAGTATTAGAATATTGTTTAAATACGATATATTAATAATTTTACGGCATTACTGGGTGTGTCTAAAGTCACCGTTAGCCGCAATCTCCGTTCTTTGGGAAAGGTAGGAAATGTAGGAAAGGCTGCATGAACTTACACTTCAACAGGCCGCCATGAGAATGGATACTTGCCAACTTCTCTTGCAAAAAAAAAAAGTCATTTGATACGCGCTTCTACAATAGAATAGTGACCATATGATGAGAAGTGGATTAACTGGCGAAATCTTGAGATTGTAGATCAATGGTTGGATCGCGGCCAAACGGCATTTCCGATTGGTGCAAAAAAGCCAGTTGAGAAAAAGTGAATGTTGTGCGTTTTCTTGAACTATGTGGGAATAATTCATTCATGGTGGAATTCATTCCTGATGGACTTTCAATCAATTCCAACATTTACTTCCAAAAACTAAATAGTATGTACTTAAAATTCGCCCAGCTTTGATGATTTGCAAACCAATTTTGTTCCAGCAAGATAACGTTTGGCCACACATCTCCTATCACAATAAAGAAAAAAAATTAAAGAATTTGATGGCATTAAACTTCCTTCAGTCCATACTTAGCTCCAGCCGACTACCACTTGTATCGGTCTTTTTTTGCTGGAGAAAATTTAATAACTTCACCGAAGTTGTAAATGGAGTGCAGAAGTTTTTTTTTTATTCCAAACCTAAGAAATGGTATTAAGGAGGAATCCAATAGCTGGCAGAAAGATGGCTTTATAACAGTTAATCACAATCGGCTATATTTCGAACATTAATAGAAAATTCATAAACGGTACTACAAAATTAATTTGTTATCGATAAACAGTCATATTTTTTGTCCCAAATTTAACCAGATGTTCTTTACCATATAGTTCACTGGGAACCAACATTAACATATCCTGGAGAATCATGCTTTTCGTGAGCCTTGTGCATTTCAATATCTCTCGAGATATGTTGTTAGGCCGGAACTTTGATTGCAATGATGGCTGCCCAAGAGTCGACGAAACAGAAAGTCGTTTTTCTAATCACACCGAGAAAAAATGATAATATTATTGCCATAAACGTTGACTAATAATTCCAAATTATGAAGATAATTTGTCAATTAGTATTGGTAATATTTGTGTAAGAAAAATACTTATCAATCTTTCATATATATTTTTTTGATATTTTTAATAGAACTTTAGAATCACTCTGGCATATTTATATTGCACAACAAGTAATAAAAGTTTGGCGACAAGGTTGGCATTTTAAGGTCACCAATTATAACATTGTTGTTTGAATAAAAGCCGTCCTTCAGAAGTGGCTTAGTGGGCAGATTTATTAATAATTAATATGATATAGACACATACTAGTGAATATTTATTCGATAAAGTAGGAGAGATAAACTTTGGGGTACGTCTATGGGACCAGTGAGGTTTTTCATAGCGTAGGGTTTGGTCCCCTCCTTACTGACGAATAATTTTTTTTTTTTTTCGAGGGGTGAAATGCATTTACGCACGCAGAGACCCTGCTGTGCCGGACTCCTATAGACTACCGGCTAAAACACCCCCCTGCTGCTAGACCTAGTCTGGATTCACTGGTGACCAGCATTACATTAGAACTTGGCCTCGTGTCTTTACTCATTGAGTATCTCCTTCGGTATTACCCTACTTGGCAGTCGTCCAGGTCCTGCTTCTTCCGCTGAAGAATGTCCCTGGCATACCGAGCTACAGCTTGCCAGTTGGCCTCTCTGGCCAGCATGGCCTCAACTAGAGTGTCTGGGGTCTGATGCCCAATCACAGCCACAAGATCATCTCTGAGCCGGTCCCACCGACCGCAGGAGAAAAACGTGTGGGAAGCATCGTCTTTACTGCCGGGGCAGTAAAGGCATTCCTCATTCTCTACCTTTCCCATCTTCTTCAGATACGCCCTGAAATAGCCATGCCCGCTCAGGAGTTGTGTGACGTAATAGTCCACTTCCCCATGTGGCCTCTTCGTCCATGGCTTTATCTCCCTAATTAACCTAGCGGTCCATCGGCCCCGCAGATCATCTTCCCAGGAAGCCTGCCACCTCCGGAAAGTGCGATTCCTCTCCTCCCTGGAGAGAGCCTCCTTACTCCCTTCTGCCTTCCTTTCGTGGAGGATCTTGCGTTCTCTAGCAAGGAGTTCAATCGGGATCACTCCGGCAATCACAAGAACTGCTGGCTCAGACACCGTGCGGTATGCAGAGGCAATCCTCAGCGCACCAAGCCGCTGCACTCGAGCTATTTTTTTCCTGTTGGCCTCCTTGTTAAGAGCGTCCGCCCATATCTCAGCTCCGTAAAGGAGTATCGAGTGTGCCACACTCATCAACACTCGCCGTGTACTGCCCCGGGGACCACCAATGTTTGCCATCAGCCTACTGAGGGACGCAACACTCTTCGCGGCCTTATTCGCTGCGCTCTGAATTTGTTTGCCGAAGCTCAGCTTACCAACTGACGAATAATACGAATTATAATAATAATAATAATATAAGATACTATAATAATAAAAAATAATAATAATAATAATGAATATAATAAAAATAATAATAATAATAATAATAATAAAATAATAATAATAATAATAATAATAATACTAATAATAATAATAATAAAATAATAATATAATAATAATAATAAGGGGGGTTAAGTCCGACCGCTACCTCCTCGTGGTACCCCCTGGGCTATCCCTGTGGTAGGCTAACAGCGGCGGCGGTAGTCCCTGCCTGAAAGGGGGTCGGGAGAAGTGCCAACGGCCGTCTGTTCGCACCGGGCGGAAGAGCGCTCCCGACAGGTGTTGGTCTGACCCTTAGTTAGGGCGCAGCACCCACAGCGTCTGTTCCGAGGTTACGGGCGGCTGATTCTACGTTACCTGGCTGTAGGTATAAACGGCACCTTCTATCTCTCATCATGATGTCACATCAGAATAGAATAAATCAAGGGTCGCTGCCTGGGGTCCGCCAGGGCATCTCTGGAGCCGGTGCTGGAGATGACAGCATGCGAACCACCGGTGGGAGGGTACTGAACAGGCGGGTCCCTCCCGCACAAGAAGCTACAGCCGACTCGGCCGAGGCAAGTGCTTCCTCAGTGACGCTGGGGACCACGTCGAGGCAATCAAGGCGACGCATGAAATGGTCAATTGAGCTGAACAAATTTATCATGCTAACCTACTATACAGTGACGAATTTAGAAACCCAGAAGGTCGGCTATAGACAACAGCTGCACCGTCTCTTTCGGGAGAGATTCCCAGAGATTGAGGTGTCTGAACAAAGGATTGCTGACCAGCGACGCGTGATTGTGACTAACAATCTCTTACCCCCTGAGATCTTACAGGAGCTCCACGAGGAGGCAGGACGCCGTTTAGGCAGTGGCATCCTGACAGAGGATGACGGGGGGGAAACCACGGATACGATCACTTCGGGGGATCCTGCGCTGGGGGCCGTTACTGAACAGGGAACATCGGAGCCCGCCCCAAGCCCCGCAGATCATGGGGCAGACGAATTGTTGCGGAGACTTGAAGTAGAATTCAGGGCCAGCTATGACATGGTTGGGACAATGGACCCCACCCTCCGCCCTACTCTACCGCGACTGAGCTGGAGTCCGTTTCTCGTTAAGTGTGTCACACTAATGAACAGATCCGTTCTCTCAGACCAAGAGATAGCGACACAGGATATGTTGGGATTACAAACTGTAGTCTATGCCGCCGCGACGGCCATAGTAACAGTGATCACGGGCAAGAGCCCACTAACTACAGAAAGCGCGGCACGCAAATCAATAGAACCAATATGGAAGAAGAGGCTGGAAAGTAAGATTAATGCATTGCGTAAGGACCTTGGCAGGCTTATCAGGTGTCAGAGAGGCGAGGCCGGGGGCAGGACAGTAACGAAAGTGAATGCCATAATGCGCCGGGAGAGATTCCATCCGGGGACACCCGCCACCCGAAACAGACGCTTAGCGGAGGTTATAGATACTCTCAAGCAAAGACTGGCTGTAGCCGCCAATAGGTTACGCCGATACAATAAGTCCGCGCGTAGAAGAGTAGATAACCTGAAGTTCGATAGGAACGAAGCAGCCTTCTATAGGCAGCTGGAAGCAAATAATTGCCCGAACTCTGGCGAGGTGCCCACACGCGATGCAATCCAGGAATACTGGGGAAACCTCTGGTCTGCTACTGGGGACTACAACCATGACGCGGCTTGGCTGCGGATGTTGGAGGTCGAACGGAGGCCTGGCCAGGAGATGGTATTTGAGGGCTTTACCGAAGAAGAGATTGAAAACGCGCTTAGGAAGTGTGCGAACTGGAAGGCCCCTGGGCCTGACGGAATACATAATTTCTGGTGGAAAAGGTTTAGTGCCGTGCACGGGCGGTTAGCCGAGGTCTTCTCACTGACCATTGCGGACCCATGGAGTCTCCCCGCATTCATGACACTCGGCGTAACCTATTTGAAGCACAAGGGGGGAGACGCAAGAGACCCGGCACAGTACAGGCCTATCACCTGTCTCAGCACACTGTATAAGTTACTCACAGCGTGTATAGCGAAACGAGTGCACGACTACGTCGATGGTGAGAATATCATCGCAGACGTTCAAAAGGGCTGTGCGCGGGGCTCCTATGGATGCAAAGAGCTGCTTATTATAGACACAGTAGCCACAGAACAGGCCAAAAGACAAAAACGTAATTTGTATATGGCATACATAGACTACAGGAAGGCCTATGATTCAGTTCCGCACACTTGGCTGACTGATATTTTGAAACTGTACGGCGTGGCTACCAATGTCATAAGATTCCTTAATGTGGCCATGGGCAGCTGGCGGACTCATATTGTGATGCCAGCGAGTGAGGAAGTGACTCGGACAGAAATGATCCAAATCAAGAGAGGGATTTTTCAGGGAGACGCCTTAAGCCCGTTATGGTTTGTGTTGGCGATTAACCCGCTATCGGCATTGCTGGAATCCTCCGGATACGGATATGCATGGGGTTCCGCCGCCCCCGGAAAGCAGGCTGTCACACCTCTTCTACATGGACGACCTCAAAATATATGCTGCCCGTAAGGTCCACCTTGATCTTTTGATCGATATAGTCCAACGATTCTCGGCTGATATAACTATGAAGTTCGGACTAGACAAGTGCCGTACCCAAACAATCATCAGGGGAAGAGTGAACCCCACGCCATGTGTGATGGAGGACGGTACTGAAATGGAGGCATTAGCGTCGGGTGACAGCTACAGATACCTTGGCATACAGCAAAGTAAAGGAGTCCTGCACACGACGATTAAGCAGGAAGTAACTGCAAAGTTTCACCTACGTCTCCAGGCTGTCGCGCGGAGTGGGCTTCATAGTGGTAATTTGACCCGCGCGATCAACGCTTTCTGTGTCCCGGTGCTCTCATACACATTTGGGATAATCAGATGGACCAGCACAGAACTTAGTGCATTGCAGCGTATGGTGCGTACTTCGCTGACAGCGCAAAACAAGCACCACCCCAGGGCAGCGGTGGAGAGGGTTATCCTCCCACGTGCGGAAGGCGGCAGGGGTGTTGTGGATATAATCGCGCAGCACGTAGCCCAGGTAAACCGAATGCGGGAGTATTTCTTGGCACGGCGGGGATCAGGGCTGATAGATGCAATGCTTGCTGGTGATACGGGTTTTACCCCTCTGAATTTGAGTGCTGAGCCTACGAGGGTGGAGGTGGATAATGAGCCCCCACCTAGCGTGGGCGAGACCTGGCGGAGAAAGGCGTTACACGGACAATACCCGGCAGCACTAGATGGAGAATTGATTGACAAGGAGGCGTCCGTGGCCTGGTTGACGCGTGGGCTGCTGTTTCCGGAAACGGAAGGTGCCCTCATCGCGATACAGGACCAGGTTGTTCCCACCAGGTACTACAGGAACCGCATCATGAACGATAGCGGTGTCGCCGACGTCAGGTGCAGACTATGCCGGGCTGCGCCGGAGACAATTCACCACCTGCTAGCGGCGTGCCCCTTGCTGGCACAAAGAGACTATCTCCAAAGGCACAACAGTGTGGCCAGGATCCTACACAGAGAGTTGGCGCAGAAACTCGGTTTGATTCAAGATGCCCCCCCATACTACAAGTATGACCCCCTGCCAGTGCTGGAAGACGCGCGGTGTCTCCTGTACTGGGACAGAGAGGTACTGACGGACCATGCCGTCGCCAACACCCGGCCGGATGTGATCTGGCATAACAAAATAACAGGCAGGGTGTGGCTGATTGATGTATCTGTCCCGGATGACGCCAACATAGCCCGCGCGTATACCACGAAATTGGCTAAATACAGGCCACTGGCGGCTGAAATATCTGCTGTATGGAGAGGAGTCTCAGGGGTGGAGATAGTCCCGTTGATTATTTCAGCCACGGGACTTGTGCCGCGGTCGCTGGGGGAGAACCTCTGCATGATGGGAATCAGGAGGACCATCATATACGAGATGCAGCAGGCTGTGGTACTCCACACCTGCCGCATTGTAAGGGAAGTGCTAAGGGAAGACGCCAGAGACTAGCACGGACATATTTTTCTTTTTCTGTTGTCTTTATCATAGGACAATTGTCCGGTTCCAGTAAGAACCGTAATACCAAATAATGAAAACAGGTTCCTCCCTTGCCTGCGGGCCGCGAGGGATTGTAAAAAAAAAAAAAAAAAAAAAAAAAAACAAAAAAAAATAATAATAATAATAATAATATATAATAATAATAATACTAATAATAATAATAATAATAATAATAATAATAATAATAATAGTTTCTTGGTCCAAAACGGATTTAGAAGGACTTGAAAAAGGAGTGAAGACAGAAATGACGAAATACAGAATGCATCATCGGAACTCTTGTATTGAACGTCTCACTCTCTCAACGGCAGAAGGTGGTACGGGGATCGTGAGCATAATATTTCAGCACAATATTCAAATATGCTCACTGAGAAGTTATTTCTTTGACAGATGCGATGATCATATCTTCATAGAGTTGTTTGCGGTTTGGATTTGCAATGGACGCCACTAAATCTGAGTGACCGATCGCCTCAAGCTAATGAAAGAGTCCAGGATGTGCCAGAAATGGTAAGAACATGGAAAGCCAAACTTTTGCACGATAAGTTTGCATATATGTCCTTTGAACGGCCGAATGTCGACAAATCAGCGTCGAATGCATGGCTTAGGAATGGCAAAATTTTTCCGGAAACAGTGGGGCTATTCAAGACCAGGTCATGGGCACCAAACATTATAAAAAGCACATTATTAAGGACGCTGCAGTGACAGATGATGTCTGCAGACGGTGCCGCGAAAAACTTGAAACTATTCACCATGTTATTGGTGAATGTTCGGTTTTGGCCCCCAATGTATACACAAAGCGTCATAACATTGTCGCTAGAATTACTCATCGAGAACTGGCGATTAGATATGGTTTCTTAGAAGCCATGGCTGCACCATATTATGAGTATATTCCATCCCCAGTGCTGGAGGATAGTAGATACCGCCTATATTATGAGAGATCTGTTATAACTGACAGGAATGTTAGTCATAATAGGCCAGATATCATCCTTGAAGACAATTTAAGGAAGGATGTAAAATTAATAGACATCGCTGTGCCCAACACACATAATTTAAGTAAAACTGTTGAAGAGAAGCAAAGAAAATATGCCGAGCTTGGGGAAGAAATTACAAGAATATGGAGGGCAGAGAGAGAGTCGCGGTTGTTCCTCTTGTCAGTTCCACGACTGGAATTGTCCCCCAAGTGCCTACATGATGGTATCACGCTTCTCAATATTCATCGCAAATTAACCACTTATATTCAAAAGGCCGTCATTTTGGATACATGCCGCTTTGTACGACTATTCTTAAATAATCAATGAAGTGTGCTTGGTACAACCCGCACCTTTTTTAAAAATAAAAATGCCAGCATTAGCTGAGAAAAAATTTGAATAATATTAATAATAATGAGAAGAAATTTGAAATATAACGGAATTTAATAACTAATGATATGTTCATTAACTATCACTTTACAGGTCGCTTATTCAAAATGATATTTAAAGTACGATCGTAATTATAAAGCCCATTCCAGAAACATTGTATTGACTCATCATTATTATTGTTTTTTATTTCTCCCCTTCTTTTTTTTAACAAACCATACTGTATATTGACCCCTTTTTATTTCCAGCAACTTAAATAGAAAGAAAACAGGCTAGAACACTCAGTGGGAAATTTTGTTTATGAATTTAAAAGCATCTGTTTTCCTAGAGTTAGTAATATATCTAGTTGAGTTACGATGTTAAAGAGTCTGCTCTTTATTGAAAATGAGATACTTAGAGACTTGATTTTTACTTTCTTTTTCTGTTTGTAAGAGGAAGGAAGTATTTGTATGACGTGAAATTTTAGAAATTCAGTTTTCACTAGAAAAGAAGAGTTTTGATGTCACCTGAGCTCGAACTAAATGCTTTTTTTTTAGCAATGGTCTTGCATGTGTACCCGTGTGTGTGAATAAAATATTCCCCATAAATAGGAAAATCACAGGAAGCTCACTTGATATTCCGATTAGTGCCAATACCACCATCTGACACTAAGCTTTCTGTCACGGTGAGCACTGTGGGGTTTACGGCAATCTAAGATGCTCATTGGGGGTCCGGGCAGGGCTTTTGGTGAGGTTAGGTTGTGTCTTTCATGGACCTCCCTCATGTATTTTGTTTAGTTTCCACACTTGACATTGCGGCTTAAGAAGGACATCTCTATACAATTAGGCTCATGCCGGACCCCTTTTGTGGGTTTGTGTGAGAAGGAAAGGGAAGCACCCATACATCTCATGATGGGTTGTTTGAGCTGTGAGGAAATTAAGGTTCGGGATCATTGGCCGGAATCGGAAGAGCTTAGGTTAAGTCGTTTTAAGGTTATGGTCTGATTTGTTCGGACCGTGGCAAAACTTAGGTGGCCCAGGCTTTTGTTCCAGACCTAGTAGTTATTATGCTTTTGGAGCACCTATATGGGCCCATGGAAGCTTTAGGTAGCGCAGGATTTAGCCCTCCCCTTCTTTGAATAATAATAATAATAATTTTTTTTTCGAGGGGTGAAATGCGTTTACGCACGCAGAGACCCTGCTGTGCCGGACTCCTAAAATAGACTACCGGCTAAAACACCCCCCTGCTGCTAGACCTAGTCTGGATTCACTGGTGTCCAGCATTACATTCGCACTAGGCCTCGTGTCTTTACTCATTGAGTATCTCCTTCGGTATTACTCTACTTGGCAGTCGTCCAGGTCTTGCTTCTTCCGCTGAAGAATGTCCCTGGCATACCTAGCTACAGTTTGCCAGTTGGCCTCACTGGCCAGCATTAGCCTCAACTAGAGTATCTGGAGTCTGTTGCCTGTTGCCCAATCACAGCCTCGAGATCACCTCTGAGCCGGTCCCACCGACCGCAGGAGAAAAACGTGTGGGAAGCATCGTCTTTGCTGCCGGGGCAGTAAAGGCATTCCTCAATCTCTATCTTTCCCATCTTTTTCAGGTACGCCCTGATATAGCCATGCCCGCTCAGGAGTTGTGTGACGTAATAGTCCACTTCCCCATGTGGCCTCTTCGTCCATGGCTTTATCTCCCTAATTAACCTAGCGGTCCATCGGCCCCGCAGATCATCTTCCCAGGAAGCCTGCCACCTCCGGAAAGTGCGATTCCTCTCCTCCCTGGAGAGAGCCTCCTTACTCCCTTCTGCCTTCCTTTCGTGGAGGATCTTGCGTTCTCTAGATCAATAATATATAATAATAATAAAATAAAATAATAATACTATAATAATAATAATAATAATAATAATAATAATTAATAAAATATAATAATAATAATAATAAGTTAATCTATCAAAATCCATCATCAGAAGTTGACTTTTTTTTGAATAGTTTTTTTTTTCAGTTTTTCATTATTTTCTTGAAAAACGGCATAAATTTTTTTTTTAAACTTCCAATATTTCTAAACAATAAGATGCCTATCACTTTTAATTCAAACAATTTTGCCAGGAAAATCGATATTTTGGGAGCAGTAAACATTAAGCCTTTCCTCTAAATTACCACTTCAGCATAATTTGTAGTTTTTGGTTCCTATTAGACAGATTAGAAGCATTCTTTAATTTTGACGAAAATCCTTTAACCGGAAGTGCGGTTTTGTAAATTGATTTTTGCGATTTTTTTTTTTTTTTATTTTTTTTAAAAAACTCTTTCAACGATTTTCATTAAACTTTGTAATTTTAATTGGCATAGAAAAAAAATCGTATCAACCATTTTTATTTAAAACTTTTTATTTCAGAAATACTGATATTAAAGAATCTCTGGGGAACCGGTGAGTTATATTAAAATGCCACTATAGGGCGCTGACACACTAGTCACACTCAGCTGATGACAAATGGCAAGCCTGCGGTATAAACGTTTGTAAACACACGCAATTTTAAAAAGAAAATTTATTCATTAAATTGTTATTAATTAGAAAGTAGTGAGTTTCTCTTCAGTTTTTTTTTTTTTTTTTTAACTTTCTCTCACTGCAATACGAGAATGAATTGCGATCGTGTCAAATTATTTAAACTTGATATACAAAAAGAAATATTCATGGAAATATCATTTTTGTAATGGCATTGTTAATAACCAACAAGTTCACCATAGAAATGTAAATTCCAAAACCGGTCTTTATGCTCCACAAAACTTCCATTGTAATAGAGTCCAGTCAATAATGATATGTCACTACGGCAAGAATTGATTGCCAATTTTTTTTTTTTTTTTATGCTATAATATATGCCAAAGACATAAATCATGTGAACAATATAGTGATATTTACAGACTCTAAAGGCCAGTTGGGCTGTATTATAGAACATTAATCTGAGGCAACAGGATAATCCCATAATATGTGAATTTAACAAAGAATTTACATTCGGTAAATAAATTGAATAAAACAGAACATTTTACATTTTAATGGGTACCCGGCCACTTGAACATAATGAGAAAACGAACAGCTAAAAGACGAACCACATCTACAGAGGAGCTCATTCATAACAAATAATATCTTACACCTGCAACATACTTGATACTTTTAGTAAAATATAATACGAGGGTAGTTTGAAAATTTCTCGGAATGTACTAGAAAGAAGTGTCTTACCTCGGTGGAACTGCTTTTATTTTTCAACATAGTCTCCCTGTAGACTAATGCATTTGGTCCTGCGATGTTCCAATGCCTTTATCCCATCTCGAAAATGAGATTCCTCCAGGCCTGCAAAGTACTTCTCCAATTCGGCTGTCAGTTCTTCCGTTGTAGGAAATCTCCGTCCACCGAGAAAAATTTTCAGCTTGGGGAAGAGATGAAAGTCTGATGGTGCCAAATCAGGTGAATAAGGTGGATGTGGCAACAATTCGTACCTAAGTTCATGAAGTTTTGCCATGGCAATAACACTTGTGTGCGGGCGGGCGTTGTCCTGATGAAAGATGACTTTCTTCCTTGCCAAACCAGGCCTTTTTTCGCGTATCTTTTCCTGTAGTTGGTCTAGGAGGTTTGCATAGTATTGCCCCGAAATTGTTTGACCAGTAGGAAGATAATCTATCAGCAGAATGCCTTTTGCATCTCAGAAAACTGAGGCCATGACCTTTCCGGCCGAACGTACTGACTCTGCTTTCTTTGGTGGTGGTGACTCAGCATGTTTCCACTGCTTTGACTGCTGTTTTGTCTCTGGGGTATAGTAGTGGACCCAAGTTTCATCTGTAGTCACAAACCGGCGCAAAAAATCTTGTTGGTTGCGCTGAAAACGGGCCAGACTTTGTTCGGACATTTTCAATCTGGTGCGTTTATGGTCCAATGTCAAGAGCCGCGGCACCCATCTTGCCGATAATTTTTTCATTCCTAATTCTTCGGTTAAAATGTGATATACCCGTTCAGATGACATCCCTATAGCTTCAGCAATCTCTCGCACTTTCAGTCGACGATCCTCCATGACCATTTTATGCACTTTTGCGATAAATTCTGGGGTCGTATATAGTGAGTGGCAAACTCATAACATCCTACTACCTAGAGAGGAACAGAAATATCATTTTGAAGAACTACCAAAGAAAAGTCTGGTTTCACACGATTAGAAGACAGACAAATAGTTCAACTGACGAGATTAAGGACAAGGTCATGGACAAATTAACCGGACACATCACCTCTTCAAACTTTGATAAACCCTGAACGGGTGAAACATGGAATACAGAAGAAACTATGCGCCACATAATTATGCAATACCGCAAATTAATATAACACACTGTAACCTGGATCTTTCTCTAGCTTCAGGGGTTCTTTGATTGAAGAAATACACCACTTAATGATTTTTGGTTCATCCATATATTTTCAAGACTAAGTGAGATACGTTATGTAACTTTGGCGAGACCATACAAACTCAGACAAACACCAGCTAAACACCAACGCAGGGCAGTGACGAAATTTTCCCTGTAAAGGTATTGTCTTGAGGACCAGTTACTGACCTTCAAAAATTCGTCTATAAAAGATACGAAACATTTGGTTTTACCCTTCTAACGTACTGAAAAAAAATTGAAATAGTGGGAACCGTTATACGCTTCCTTGCGCAGTCGTATATTCGAAAATAGAAATTTTAAAGATCGATTGTAGAGTGCAGCACCAGACGAACGGCCTCTCTAGCGGAGGAAAGAGGTACCACGAGAGCCGTTACACACCCCCTCCCAGCGGAGAAGCTCGTTCGGGTGGTCGAAATGGTTTTAACTTGGAAGGATGCCATAATCCAAGCAACCTCCCAGTCGAATCTTTTAATTTGCAGGATCCGCCAGCTGTTACGGAAGTAACCGTATATGGACCCTCATACTTGGGATTTAGCTTGGCAGCCAGTTTGTTAGCGGCCGAAGACAACTGAAAAGTCTTTTTAAGTACCAAATCTCCTGGTCGAAAATTATTTGGGTGACGCCTCATATTATAACGGCGACACTGGGCCATACTAGCTTTAAGAGAATTTTCCTCAGCAATATGATGTATCTCCGGCAATTTGCTTATTTTAGTGGCCCAGGAAGCTATTCCGCCCTCAATATTTTCGAGAATATCATCTGGTGCACTCCCATTTACTGGCCTTAACTCCCTACCGAAATTAAGGAAAGCTGGACTGAACTTTGTGGAATCTTGTATAGCAGAGTTTATGGCAAATTGGATCTCTCCCAGTCGGTCGTCCCAACGTTGGTGTTTTTCCCCAAGATACGTCACGATAAGTTGCTTGATATTCCGATTCGACCGCTCCGTTGGGTTTGCCTGAGAGTGGTAGAGAGGGGTCGTTTCCCTTCTAATCCCAAACTCTCCTGCCACCTTATCTATGAGTTTACTAACAAAGTTCTTTGCGTTATCTGATATCAGTTTATGTGGTGCTCCAAATCTATAGAGGATTCGAGACTTCAATTCGGAGATAATAATAGAAGATGTCGCTTTCCTAATGGGACATAGCTCTACCCATCTACTAAATGTATTAGAAACACCAGCAAGTATACGTTGCCTCGCGAACTTCTGGGATAGGGTCCCATAATATCTACTGAGACGATCTCCCATGGCTGTTGATTATAACGAGGATACATTAGCCTTCGTGGGGGAGTGTTAGGAGGTTTCACTTTTTGGCATACCTCACAACGACTAACGTATTGGCTAATATCCCGGTAGAATCCAGGCCAATAATACAACCTGCTAACTCTGGCATATGTCTTATCGACTCCCAGGTGACCCGCCTGCGGGATATCGTGGTTGTCATGCATTATCTGTTGTCGAAGATGACGAGGAATGACGACCTTCTATTCTTCACTAGGGTTTTCAAGTTCACCCTTCAAAGGATTTTTCCGATGGTACAGTAAATGACCATTTTGAACCGACCACCGCGGATGGTCTACCAGAAACTTTTGGACCTGGTACACTTTCCGATTATACCACTCGTCGGGAGATACCAAAACGTCTGGAGAGGAGTCAGGCACGCGAGAAGTATTGGGGGTTGACGAAGAAATAACCCCGGTGGCTAGCGTGGCTATACGCGATAACGCGTCGGCAACGGTATTAAGTTTACCCTTACGATATTCGACTTGAAAGTCGTAGGGTTGCAAGCGAAGGGCCCATCTAGCCAATCGACCTGAAGGGTTTTTCAAATTTAGCAACCATTTTAAACTCGCGTGATCCGTAATAACCTTAAACTGATATCCTTCCAAATAATGCCGATTCTTTTCGATGCCAAATAAAACAGCGAGGCATTCCTTTTCTGTTACACTATAATTTCGTTCGGCCGGGCTCAAACTGCGGGAGCTAAAAGCAATCACTCTTTCTACACCGTTTTGTATTTGGGTCAATACAGCTCCAAGGCCTGTGTCACTTGCGTCGGTTTGTAAGGAAAAGGGCTGGTCGAAATCTGGCCTAGCTAAAATAGGAGCTTCGGTAAGGGCCTTTTTTAATTGCCTGGAAGGAGGCTTCTTGCTCCTCCGACCAGTGCCATCGCGTTTTCCGTTTCAGTAATGCAGTCAATGGCGAGACGACTGTAGAGAAGTCTTTTATAAACCTCCTATACCATCCCGCCATTCCTAAAAACCTACGAAGTTCTTTAACATCGCTGGGTGGTGGAATTGACTTGACTGCTCTAACTTTCTCGGGATCAACGCTCATACCTTCCTTGTTAACCCGGTAGCCTAAGTATCTGACCTCCTTACAACCGAACTCGCACTTGTCAGGGTTAATACGCAAGCCGGAAGCTTCCAACCTTTGGAAAACTTCCTTCAGCATTGCCAAATGTAATTCAAAAGTTGGCGTACAAATTAAAATGTCGTCCAAAAATACTACCACGTATGGATAGAGGTCGGGACCGAAGATTGAGTCTGCTAATCTTTGAAAGGTAGCGGGTGAATTGGTTAGCCCAAAGGGCATAACCTTGAACCGAAATAATCCTCTACCCGGTACCGTGAAAGCAGTAATGTCTTTACTGTTTTCATCCGCTAGAGGAACTTGCAAAAACGCTTGTCGAAGATCAAGTTTGGACAGATATCTCGCTAGTCTGAGTCCGTCCAAAAGAGAAGTCATGTTGGGCATGGGATAGGAATCTTTGGTAGTAACTTGGTTTACCTTACGAAAATCGATACAGAAACGATAACTATTTTCCTTACGTACCATTACCACTGGAGAGGACCACGGAGATTGGCAAGGCTCTATCAGACCTTCCTCTAACATCCTATCTAACTCCTGCTGCATAGCCTCGAGTACTTTAGGGGAGTAGTGATATGGGCGTTGCTTGATAGGTTGAGCATCCTTCACATCTATCTTATGAGTTATGCGAGTCGTTAGCCCCGGAGAATCTTGAAGAAGTAATAAGCCTTCCTTTACGACTTGATCCAGATCTCTTTTTTCAGATGTCTGAAGTGGACAGACTCCACATATATTGGATATAGTGCCCTCGGAAGGCGTCCCCAAGGGTGGAACATCTTTACGAAACGAGAAGAGATGATTAGGATCCTCTTCAAACCACCAGATCGCTTCACGAAGATTGGTTCATATGCCAGCTCCAATGCAAAAGTCTAATCCTAATAAAAATTTTAGAGGGAGTGATGGCAGAACATATAGGTTTGTGCGAAACGTCCTTTCGCCAACTGTAATCGGGACCAAGAATTGTTCCAAAATATTATCGGTACTACCGTTGGCGACACAGACCTTAAACTCGGGAACTGACTCGGCAGCATATCCCAGTTGTAGGAGAATTTTTACCCCTTCCGGCCCAGCATAAGAAATACTGGAACCAGGGTCAAACAGAGCTAGGAGGGCTAAGTCACTCTCGCAGTTATCTTTTCCTATATGGAAGTCCATATATAGCTGTTTTGGTAAAGGAGCTACCTGTTGCGATAATGATGTGCGACGGGAAGTTAAAGGAATTTCTTCCTTACCAGACGATACGGTACTGGGAAAGACGACAAGAGATGAAGAGGGATGAGAGAAGATACGCTGGAAAAGACCATTATTTGGTGAGGGTCTAATAAGGTGAGGGTCAGCAGAGACTACGGGAATAGGACCGACCCTTACTTCCGATTCCCTGCCCCATTTTCCGGAGTACAATTTAGGCAGGAATGTATGGAAACTCCTGGGCTACCGCATCGATAGCAGAATAACTTCCGAGGTAGATGACATCTAGAATATACATGTGATCCACTACAGTTCCAACACTTTAATTTCTGTTTGGGTTGACCAGGTGTTATAACCTGCGGCTCTTCAGGGACACTTCTCCCGGTTGGGTATATACCGTTTCCCTTAATAGAAGGGGCTTTATGCGTTGAGTTGGATTTGCCTTCGGCAGGAAGTGCCTGAGTTCTCCCTTGGTCGGTGAGGGGATTTAGTTTGGCTGCAACAGTGGTCTCGGCCGCGCAACAACGAGTGGGAACAACCCTAAATATCCCAGCAGGCTCTTTCCTAGTAGTCGAATGACGATTATTCTTAGATGACCTAACGGGCTGGGATTTCTCCTGAGTGTTAGGTTTACCCGATCTACCATCTTGTGCCATCATCTCACCAACTCTTGCACGTTCGGTGACGAAATCGACCAAATTACGATAGGTAGGGATTTCTTTAGACTTCCTCCCATCTTCAAACGCTCTACTGGTTCCCGGATCTAGATTCGAAAGAGCTAGATGTAGTTTAATAAAATCACCCATGTCTTCTATACCTAAGGCCGATAATGCATTGAAATTATTTTCATGTGCGGATAAAAATTTCTGTAAATTATTGGATGATGAATTAGTTAAGGGGGTAAAACTCGTAATTTCCTTGATATAAAAGTTAGCGAGTCGTCTTTTATTTTGATAGCGAGATACCATTGCTTCGTAAGCGAGAGGATAATTGGCTTCTTCCAGGGAGAACCCAGAGATAAGTGATAGGGCTTCGTCACGTAAACAACTGCGTAAATAATGAAATTTTCTTATCGTCGGTAAAGAGGGTTCTCTATGTACCATAGAATCAAACAAAGAATAAAATCCACTCCACTCCTCTAATTTACCGGAGAATATAGGTAAATCAATTTTTGGAAGCTCCGGAGAGACGGAAGTGGTGGGCACAACCACCGGTTTTACCTCACCTGCATGGCTTGCTCTTACCGCTCGGAAATAGTTAGCTTTAGTGGTATCCACTAAATCAATAAATGAGTTCTGCACTTGCACAGTTTGGATTTTATTTTTAGCTTCCTTAACGGTAGCATTATAGATCCGAATGTTGGACTGCAGAGTTTCGAACCTTGACTCATAGTTGACTAGGCGGTCATAAATAGGTTTGAAGTCGGCTGCGGTTTCACCACTTAAACATTTGGACTTTGTGAAAATTGTCTGGACCGCTGCAAAAATATCTTCTCTTTCCGCCATAAGAACAACCGGGTCATCCATTGTCGGAAAAGAAATAGTAACCGACAAGTTAAAGTACAGTCTAGCAACAGGAGACAAAGAGACAATAGGGAAGTTTCCCTAAAACCCCGGTAAGCAACCTTTACAGAAAACAACAAAGACAAATTAAAAAACTTAAATATAACTACAAAATATAAGCTAAAGAATCGTAAACACACTATAAAGTAATTGAATTAAGTATAAAACAAAGCCTAATGTATTACTTCTAATTAGAATCTGAAATTCAAATCAATATCAATGTATGTATATAAATCTTCAATAATTTTCTATAAGATTAGATGAATGTGAGTTTCGGCAATTAATTATTACAGCTTATATAATTTGAAATTTTCAAAGTATTAAACCATACGTTTATCTACTTATAAGAAAAAATGAATGAATGAATACTATCACAACGAAATACTTTTTAACTTATCTATAAAAGATGTTTAAGAATCTGAATATTATCCAGACAAGAAACTAAAATTTCAAACTGAGTTTCAATTTTACAAAATTCCAATTCTTCTTTTTTCCTCAATGTTATAGATTATAAATTTTTCCAAAAATAAAAAGTGTTTCTTAATTGGATTCAGTTATTATGTCACTCTGAATGTCTTTTAGTTACGCCAAGTGAAGAAAAATCATAAATGAAAGTAATTACGAATAATAGTAATGTTTTTTTTCTTTTAAATACATATATAGATATATATATATATATAACGATAAAGATCGCTTTGATACAAATCAAGTGAACGACCTAAACATCAGAGTTATCTCTAACTTCGAGTAGACTTCGTACTTACTGACTGCAATAACAAAACTACTACTCTATTCACGGAAATTAATCTTACTACTAATCTTTCTGAAATTATATTCTTTTCTAGTACTCTCTTTAAGTATTTACACTTTCTATAATATGCTAAACTAAGTTTGCAATAAAAATTTAAAGATAGTCGCTAATAAAAATAGTATATTATTATTATTAATTTTATTTGAAGAACAAATAAATGAGAAAAGATTTCAATAAATTTTTAATTTTAAACCCAATGATCACCTCAAAATTATTATTGAATCTAATTAATTTCTTTTCAAATTTTCACGATAATTAGTTTTCAATAAAATTACACTTTAAAATTTTCTTATTTACTGTTCACAGTTTTAACTAAGGTTTAATCTGAACAATAATTTGAGTTTTTTCGGTTGAGAAGAAGACTTATCTTGTTAAAGACGTAACCTCTTTCTTATTCTGGAAAATCCATTTTCTATTCCAGTCCCTGTTCGGGCGCCATAATTATTTGTGTAACCTGGATCTTTCTCTAGCTTCAGGGGTTCTTTGATTGAAGAAATACACCACTTAATGATTTTTGGTTCATCCATATATTTTCAAGACTAAGTGAGATACGTTATGTAACTTTGGCGAGACCATACAAACTCAGACAAACACCAGCTAAACACCAACGCAGGGCAGTGACGAAATTTTCCCTGTAAAGGTATTGTCTTGAGGACCAGTTACTGACCTTCAAAAATTCGTCTATAAAAGATACGAAACATTTGGTTTTACCCTTCTAACGTACTGAAGAAAAATTGAAATAGTGGGAACCGTTATACGCTTCCTTGCGCAGTCGTATATTCGAAAATAGAAATTTTAAAGATCGATTGTAGAGTGCAGCACCAGAGAGTGCAGCACCAGACGAACGGCCTCTCTAGCGGAGGAAAGAGGTACCACGAGAGCCGTTACAACACATTAAACATGAAACACATTATTCACTGAATACAATCACTTAGCGCCTTTACTAAAAACATTAGACATAACACCACACAAACAGTTTTTGAATTTCCTAAAGTCCAAAATAGTTTTATAAACAATAGTTACAATTTAAGGAAAAATTCGTGTCATCGGATAATAGTTAAATAGGGAAATAGTTCCGTCAGGAACCTTAAAAAAAAAAAAAAAAAATCTGGTTTCAATAGTTCCATTAGCAACTGCATCAAAGCGCCAATATCGCGCTCCAAACTCACGTCAACTACGCATTATACCCTTGTTATACCTACAATAATGTTTTGCTTAGATTTTTTCTTCTAGGAGCCTCTACAGCTTTCTGTCCGGTGATGGACAGTGTTGTCGTAACGAGTGAACACTTCCGGAGGCCGGCAGTGCACTGAGAAAGCTCCGAGCGCTAATGACCGTAATGTGACGCGCCTTAAATTAAAAAAATAAAATAAAAATAGTGTTTTGGTGTATGAGCTTTAACCGCAACAGTTTATCTCTTATTTAGAAGCTGTCTTTCGCAAGCAAGAGAAATTAAATATAAATTCTACCAAGAGGGGCTTACAGTCAGTCCACTAACTTTACTTAGTACGGTGAGTCATGTGAGTCATCAACTTTACTTTAAAGAGTACTAGTACGAAGAGCATAGCCTCAGTTGCAAATATCAGGCCTGAAAGTTTCAGCTCGTTAGAGACACTAGCTCACCACCGTTAGAACAAGCAAAAGTTCTAACTAGTCACCCCACACTTCAAACGTCTTGTAATATCAATATTCTATAGTTGTTGTGGTGGTTGGTTCCGCAGAGCTGGAAAGCATCAGAGACATTTTCCGTGGTAGCCTGCTTCATTTTGTGGACATCAACCGGTTTCGGGCGTTCGCCCATCTTCAGGATGCGTTTTTTCAGACAGTGTGACAACACAGACTTGCACAGAGCAAATTCAGTGGGAGTATTAATTCACTAGTGGGAGTGTGTAAACACTAGGCGCTAGGTGATTGTGTTTAGTGAATAATGTGTTTCGGTTTAATGTGTGTTATATTATTTGCGGCATCGCATAATTATGTGGTGCATGGTTTCTTCTGTATTCCATGTTTCACCCGTTTCTCCAGGGTTTATCAAAGTTTGAACACGTATCGTGCCCGGTTAATTTGTCCATGACTTGTCCTTACACACTACAGAGTGTGTAAACTGAATTGGCTCTGTGCAAGTCAGTGTTGTCACACTGTCTGGAAAAACGCATCCTGAAGATGGG
>JAAEAF010001469.1:40000-128537 GCA_011037195.1 Triatoma infestans | reverse complement strand
TGGGATGCATAATAAAAAACTTAATTGTATAAGAAAACATAATTAGGTATACATGCTTGCGAGGATGTGAGCGTTGCGTGAAAAAGTGAAGGAATGACTGGAATTTCTTAATTCTTTGGAACTGGAAAAACTTAATTTAATTATATAAAAAAATCGTTCACTTTTAAACGAATGAATGAATTTAAAATGTAAGTTTAATCGTTGTTTAATTTTATTTAGATTTATTTTGTGCATCTTATTTTTATTTTTGTATATTCTTAATATTTTGGTTAGTTAATCGTGAAGTAAGTCCCCCTCCAACAACAGCGTGTGCATGTGAAAAATATTTGGATGTTTTATTGAGTAAAAACTTAACAACCGGGGAAAACTTAGTTTAATTATAAAAAAATCGTTCCGTTTTAAACGAATGAATGAATTTTAAAATGTTAGTTTAATCGTTGTTTAATTTTATTTAGATTTATTTTGTGCATCTTATTTTTTATTTTTATTTTTGTAAATTCTTAATATTTTGGTTAGTTAATCGTGAAGTAAGTCCCCCTCCAACAACAGCGGGTGTATGTGAAAAATATTTGGATGTTTTATTGAGTAAAAATATGTTGGATGATGTTATATTGAGTATTTGGAGGATGTATGTGAGTGGATGATGTGACATGCTTTGTGGGATGCACAATAAAAAACTTAATTGTATAAGAAAACATAATTAGGTATACGTGCTTGCGAGGATGTGAGGGTTGCGTGGAAAAGTGAAAGAATGACTGGAATTTCTTAATTGTTTGGAACTGGGAAAACTTAGTTTAATTATATAAAAAATCGTTCAGTTTTAAACGAATGAACTAATTTTAAAATGTTAGTTTAATCGTTGTCTAGTTTTATTTAGATTTATTTTGTTCATCTTATTTTATATTTTTTATTTTTTGTATATTTTAGTATTTTGGTTAGTTAATCGTGAAATAAGTCTCCCTCCAACAACAGAGTTTAAAGATTAGACCCCCGCGTCCACTGTAGGAAAAGAATTTGCCCTTTAACAACCCAAACACGTGTTTTCCCACCCATCTGGCCACATCCCTTTACCTAGTTTAAGAGTTTAGTATTTTAAAAAAAACAAACCTCATTAGTGTTGAAGCTAAGTTTCTGTACGAGTGGTGTTGTCACACTGTCTGAATAATGCATCCTGAAGATGGGCGAACGCCCGAAACCGGTCGATGACCACAAAATGAAGCAGGCTACCACGGAAAATGTCTCTGATGCTTTCCAGCTCTGCGGAACCAACCACCACAACAAATAATTAATTTATACCAATTTATAATTAATATATAAGAAACTTCTGTCACAATCAACAACTAAACAATAAACAAAATTATTACTAATAAATCTGAAACATGCAACCTTCCATCTTTACTGTATTATCACATTCTTCCTTCTTCGAGATGGACTTAACACGTTTTATTCAGTGAAATATTAGCTTGACTTAGCACGTTTTTTCTCCTTTTCATAATACCAAAATGTTGGCCATTGTTTGATTGATACACTAGAGCTATCTGTTGATTTTAAGAAAAAATTAACTTAACACGTTTTTCCCCCTGACTCTCCGTTTGTAATGCCGTCATGATATCTCAGTAGATATCATAGTAGATAGGAGAAAAGGAAACCATAAATCTTAGGGTTAAAAAACATACACAGAAGTTGATCAAGCGTGAAACTCTTTAGAATCAAGAAATCTAGACAAAGCACGCACACAAGAACTAAGGAAAGAGGTGACATTCCTTTGCGTAGTAGTGCTTAACCTCTCTCCGCACTTTTTTCTTTTTATGGACAAGTAAGTGAACGTAAGGCTGTTGGTGCAAAATGTACGGCAAAGAAATAGAAAGAACCATCCATACACCACCATCTAGCGGACCTAGACAAGTAAAACAACACTTGGACATCGGCCAACGATATAACTCCCCGTCTACCACTCGTTACATCTAGTTTTCCCAATCCTTCCCCGTGCTAGGAAACTACCAACTACAAATTCTTGACTTCTTGAAACCATCCTGAGCGCAAATCGACCGTATAAGAAGTAGAGAAACAAGCAATGCTGTAAAGTTGTTCGTTCGACCAGCAAACTCTGCTCCATTATCTCCCCTAAAAAGACACAATTTCTCTTTGGCTTTCCTCCCACTACCCACTAATACAGAAACAAAACACAAATATTATATATATATATTTTATCTTACTGCTTCCACTCATACACTGGAGAAATTATTGTTATTAATTTATCAAAGTAATGTATGATTTCGGTTGTGGAGTGCAGCAAAGTATAAGTCCAATTAAAGTGCGGGTAAACCCCCCCTCCAAAAACAAATAAGGGTAAAAGTCACTCTGAAAAATTTCAGATGGAATCCTAAAAAGCATTCGTTTTGATTCAGTGGCATTTGTAGACAATAACTTTTAGAATTTGGAAGCAAGGTCCATGACACCTTTACAAAACTAAGAAGAAAGTATAATGCCACTTTACAAATGCTACTTAAGATTTGCCCACAAAAGCATGAGCGAATGTGGCGACTGAACGAGAGTTGTAAAAGGAGTTAATTGTCGCATTAAACAATAATATACATTTTCTTCAGCAACTCCTATTTAAAAGAAGAATATAAAAATGTATAAAACATTTATGGTGAATGTTGTCCACTAAAAAAAAAGAAAGATTACCCTCAAATAGATTATAGAAAATAGTTAAGGTAAGCAATAGTTATTTATCCATCAGTGAGTAAAGTAATGTATTTTTACAGTCTAATTCCAAAAAAACCTATTTTCTTCAAATATTTTTTACATATCCTAGCCATTTCAAGCATTATTTATGTGGACAGTCCAGTATACTTTTGGCTCTCGTCTGGGTACTGTCTTCTTCTTTTACATTAGCGCATCGCATGATAATATGAGCCCCAATTATTTCCTCATCTAGATTACATAAAGGACATAGTGGAGTTCCCGCCAATTGTAGTCTATGTTGGTGTGAGTTTAAAAAAAGAAGTTCTCCAGTAGTGAGCTGGAAACCTGCCTTGTCAATAGTCCACACAGATCGTATTCATTGTTTTAAAACGTGCTGCCATATCTTGGCTTCCCAACGTTTGAACGTTACTTCTGAATGCCTTTCCTTGTAGGCGGTGGTTAGTATCCTTTTGTCCATAGGATAAGATATTGGCATATCTGGCTGGATCTGGGCTGCACCAAGGAATGGTAAATGGGCGGCCTCCTCGTTGTCTGGTTGATATCCACTCTACTGCCATTTCTTTCCCATCCTTCGCTAATTTCTTCAAATCTTCAAATATAGTTCTCGAGCAATGCTTTTAATGTACACCTCAATATATTGCACAAAGATAGCATTTTAAATGAAAACTTGTGTTTGATAGATCAGCTGAATTTTGATGTGGACTGTATGTATGGAGTTGTATTATGAGAGACAGTATGACTATTGAAGTAAAAAAACGAATTAAAACAAACAATATGTTTAATGGGTTAGTGGCTTACAAAAATAGGAGTTAATGAAGAGATGGCTTCAATCTTCTGAGGTTGACTTCCGGTTTTCTTTATTGGTGGCCAGCTTCCACTTTTGCCTGGACCTCTGGTGTTTGCTCGACGCAATGACCCAGCCACTGTAACCAAATGTACTGCCAAACTTGATGGTTGATAAACAAGATGTACAACTTGAATTGATACGATTTGGTCGGGGATGTACTGATAAAATTGTACTATGACGTACGTAAATATTTGAGTATATTCTCTGGCCAAAGATTATCGCACACTTACACTTAGACGTAGTAGGGCCGTAGTAGCCATTTGTAGTGATGGGGAAGGAAGCTCACTGGTTGTAAAACCCTTTAACTGGAGCCAGACAGTCTTACCGGCCGCAGCGTTGGCTTCTTTGAAGGTGCTGACGCTCAGTGTTGTGATTGTTAAAATTGATTAAAACAAAATAAAAATTACCCTGTTCACTTCCAGAAACAACTTCCACAAACAACTTTGCAGCTCCCACAGAAGCTTTCAAAAATCAATTTTTCCTGGAAAAATGCTACACATAAAAGTGAAAGGTTTTTAGCGACATAATTATTAAGCTTAATTTAAAGAAAATCGTTGGAGCTATTTGTGGAAAAACAAAACACGGATCGAAGTCGTCGTTTTACACAAACATTTGACCCGATCACACACTTCCTTTAATGCAGCAGAGAGATAAAGTAATAAGAGCCAATTTCAAGCTCATCAAGACACTATTCTCAGGGGTAATATCCATTTGTCAAGAGAACAGATAAAACTGCAGAGCTTTGATAACATTTTATTTTCTTAATACAGCAACAATTGAGCTTGTATTTTAATTACTTTTAAATGCAGTTGAAAATTGCTAAACTAACAAATTGTGTGTTAAACTACATTGAATTATTTTTGAAACGCATTTGGGTCTTGTTTTGTTATCTAATATAGAGTAAAAGCCACAACACATTTCCTCATCGAAAACTTTATTCAAAATTAGAATTTTGAACAAACCAATGTGGTCTTTCAGTTCAAATTTCAGCAAAACTCTGCCCAGTTTATCACTCAGGATTTCCTCACTTTATCACCATTGTATGCCACTGAGAAACTGAGAGGCTAAAAAAAAATATGGTAGAACTGGATGACAGATTTTCGACCATATAGTGAGAAATTATTGTCTATGCCGGGTGGTTGACATATATGACAAATTTCTAGCCAGCAAATAATCTCACCAGTTCCAGTTCTGTGTGCAAAAACCAGTGGCTGTTGAAACTTTGTTCGTATCAAACAGCAATCCATGTTCACATGACCATAACTCCAATGAGGAGGATGAAAAATTGGTTGGCAGCTTCTCTGCTAGTTGATGAATATTTTGATAAACATGTGTTTGTATACTTCTTGAATGTACAGCTGATTGATTTGCGGTTTTCCATCGTATACAGATTAACAAAAGATGTCGAGTGGCAGCGGGTAGTATGTGCGTAAATGAGTATGACTCTATAGAGAACTTTGAATATATATATATATATATACAAGAAAGATAAAGGGAACACACTGTATGACAAAATGGTGAAAGTTTATGCTGTACATACACTTGTGCTTACACAGCACACGTACATACACATTCACACTACTCTTTCTCCCACTGATAGTGACAGTGGACAGGGAAATGTGACAGAGTGAGAGAGAGAAAGCAAGAGCCAGCATGACAAACAGAGACCGTATAAGAAAGAAAAGATGTGTTAAATCGTTTCAATACATGTTCATCCATCACGTATTATACCATTGGCTGCTATATGTATGTATGTCAGTGTGTTGTATATGTGACAATTTACATATATGTCTTATATCAAACAAAAGTGCAGATCGTTTCCTCCTGTCTGCCCATTTTCCTTCTATATCACGTTTGGTGATATTTTGACATATTACTATCGCTTGTTGTGTATATAACCCCTGGCGTAAAATTTTCTACACACTTCAATAAATTATTCTATAGCACAGCTGGGAAACCTAACACACATCCTACCAACCTATATTACAGTCCTCAATCCATCTATTTGTATGAACTTCAAATCGATACCATATATTATGTATATACACACAAACTCATACGTATACAAATATATGTATATGATATTATGATTGATAAGACATGATTACGCGTGATTGTATTATCCTTTGTTTTTATTTGTCACTTTCTATGCTCACTCATTCGGTAAGCTGTAGCGGTTTTTCTCATAGGGGTGGGGCGACCGCCTAGAGCCTTAAAACCCTTAGCGCTCATTATTCTATGATAGAAATATGTGTTTAATTTTTTGAAACGATTTTCAACAAGATTTGTACACTCCAATAACGTGTCTGAATATAATGGATTCTCAGTTCTTATCTTGCCTGCAGCAAAACCATAAAGCACCACCCACAGCTACATCACTCAGTAGGCCACATGAGGCGTGCATAAGCGATTCAAATGCTGACCATAGGAGAGGGCGATATCCGCCTACCTAACGCCTCAGGAAAACAAGAAGGAGAAGTTAAAGAAACGTTAAGAATCATATACAACCACTGGCGACAGTAAACGATGAAGTAGTCTATGATTCAGTCTTGCACATACAACCATTTCAAAAAACATCATCACCATTCACACTGCTAGCTCAGCCTGTCATTCTCTCACGCTGCTACATTCTTGTTATATCAATGCTATAAAGTCTTTCAGTACTCAATGTTAAATCAGTGCACCTTTTTATATTCATCATTTTATATAAAAGAATTTGTTGACCGTTGATGAATTATGCTATGAAGAAATGTTGTGAGATCGGTCAAGAAAAAACGTTCAATTTTGCCAACTTCTCGACAGAGGTTTCTGTCTTTATCAAGGCTTTAATATATAGAAAGTCGTAAAAATGTGGAGAAAGAATTTTTAAACATACACATTTGTTACATCGCAAAAACATAAAAAGGAACATTAAAATTTTCTAATGTGTTGTCTTAAAATCGTCTACAGAAATGAAAGTGGGTTGAATAGGCAAATGAAAGGGATTAAAGGAAATTTTTATGGGTGGGGTAGGTGAAAGGGAATTCTAGAAGGTCATGTTTTGAAAAAACCGTTATACAACATGGATAATTTCATAGTATCATGTAAGAATTGTGTGTACTTGGTCAGATGGTATTGCTGTTAGGCAATCATCTACATATTTGTAAAAGAAGAGCAATCTAAAAAGAACTAAACAACAGGAACTAACAGGAAATAGCAAAAGCAACTAACAGGAAAAAACGAAATATATTAGAAATGATACTCGTATATCAAAAGAAATAAATTTTCTATTAACTTTTGTAATGACTAAAACAACACGAACTAACTAATAAAACTAAACAACAGGAACTAACAGGAAATAGCAAAAGCAACTAACAGGAAAAAACGAAATATATTAGAAATGATACTCGTATATCAAAAGAAATAAATTTTCTATTAACTTTTGTAATGTTACTATGAAATTATCCGCGCTATATAACGGTATTTTCAAAACATGACCTAGAATTCCCTTTCACGTAGCCCACCCTTAAAAATTTTTCACTTGCCTATTCAACCCACTTTCATTTCTGTAGACGATTTTAAGACAAAACACTAGTAAATTTTAATGTTCCTTTTTATGTTTCTGCAATGTGTAAGTTTAAAAATTCTTTTTTCACACATCTTCTCGACTTTCTATGTGTAACTTTAATATTATTTTTTTGTTATTATTATTCTGCATTTTACAGTATTATTAATGAATTGTGGTTCCTCATTGTATTGTTTTTTTTATTACAGCCTTGATAAAAACAGGAAACTCTGGCGAAACGTTGGCATAATTGAATGTTTTTTTCTTGGCCGATTCTCAACAAATTTCTTCATAACATGATTCATCATTTTGTCCGTCCGCCCCACAAATCCACCCTATGAATAAAAAAATGACTGTACAACTATCATTCTAAGATGCACAACGGAAAGAAATAACTTATATCTCATACCAGAGAAACAACTATTTCTTACAGCTAGAGTATTGCAAAAATGCCAAATTTTCGAAATTGATGTTTGACCGAAAATACAGTAACTGTCAAACGAAAAATGATTTTTGGCAAATGATATGTATATGAACAAAATTCCTCAAAAATGAAAAATTCGGAATTTGAAGGAAATCAAAAGTGACTTTATCGAACAGTTTTTTTTTCAGTTTCCTGCAAGTTTCTCCTAAAAACCAAGACGGTCTTCATTAAACTTGATTTACTAACTACAGTGGTACCTCTGTATAGTTTGCTTTATAATATGTCCAATTCGGAATACGTCCTGTTTAGACAAAACAAATTTTCCTCGGTATACGACTTAATTCAATTATGCGCGCCTTTTATTAACAAGTAGCACTATGATATCTACACTATTCATGAATTTATACTGCTTCATTTGGTTTGAAACCAACGTCTCTGGTGGGGACCAGAAATTACACATTTGAGTGGGGAGAGTCGTTGGTTGGTGTATGTACTATTCTTTCGGTGTACTAGTCCAGACTAGACCTTCACGGTGCCACATCGAATTTAATTATTTCTATTAATCATGAATTGCAAAAAGGCAAATGAAAAGCAACAGAAAACTAAAAAAAAAATGACTAGAACCGCAATGGAACTGAAAAAGGAGATTGTTGAGAAATATGAAGTTGGCTGTTAACTGTTGCTTGAAGATGAGTGAAGTTATCAACGTACAGTGTTGCATACCGTATTCCGAGAACGATGATATCGAGAATCGTGAAAAATAAAGACATTATTAAATCTGCTAACGTTGCGAAAAGGGTTAAATCAATTTCTAAACTAGGATCGGTTTTTGCATTAGAACGGACTAATCATTTTTACATTACTTCTTATGGGAAAGGTTGGTTTGTCCTATTCAGTATAAGTCCAAACATCAGGAACTGATTAAGGTCGTATACCGAGGTTTCACTGTATATATACAGATATCCATCATTTCTGTATAAAACTTTTTTCTGTATTGATTACGAAAAAAATCAATTAATGAAGGAAGGTTTTTATTGAATGGAAGATAACGTTTTCTCTAAAACAGTTAATATGAAGTTTAGATTCTGCCATTCATGTTTCTTGAAGAGCAGTAAACATTTAGTAAGAAATATATATATGAGAAGGGAATTAGTGAATTACAACTAAGTAAATCGCAATAAGCGAAAGGTGTGATTGTTTCATACCAGATTTTGTCCGTGAATGAACAAAAATATTTGAATGAAATATTTTATTTTGTTACTTTTATGTGGATACCTGGAACAAATTAAATTCTGAGTTGAAATAATTATGTATGGAACTGTGTGAGAACAGAGCCATGTCTAATCTGGCCAAACACTAAGCTATACTGACGGCAAAGTGAGCTGATCGTGAGCGGACGGAGGGAAGGTATTTTGTGGAGGGGGACATATAACGGGAGCAGGGTGTTTGAGCAGAGCAAACACGTGACTATCCTACAAAGCGATAGTTCTAATATCCCGTGGGATCAACTTTTCAATTACACCGCACACAAAACACATAGTATACACACACACAAACTTATACACACAATAGTGTTCACACAGACAGGCTTTAAGAAAGGGAAACCGCACAAACTCGCAAACCTTTCTACTTTGTAGTTACCGTTGAGAGCATTAAGGGATCTCTGTGTCTGGGATGTCCCGCCGGATACAATGTATATCTCATCAGGGATCTTGAAACTGTTATTATGAATGTGTATATATATATATATATTTCATTTAATCCTTGTTAATCACACTTCTATTTATGAAATCGATAATTTTTTTTTAACATACTTTCTTCCATTAAATTATCTCTCTACAATGCCAAGTCCTTAACAGCTATAATAGATATACTTATTTTATTTTTAATTTTTCTAACTATTATGGTATTAGTCCCGGTATTATGGTATTATGGAAGTATTAGTCCCGGGGAAAAGAGACATGAGTCAGTTTTAAATAAAAATGAGATTATTGATTCTTTTGATTGATACTGACCATATGCTCCTGTGAAAAAAGTGGGATAAATCAGAATGAATTTAAAGAGAGTTAATGTGATGAGAAATTATGATATAACTGCTTTTGATGAGCGTTTGATTCGAGAAAAGAGGTATAAATGAACTTATGCTTAACTTTGTATTATGATTTATGTCACTTTTCTCTGAGACTCACGTATTATAATGGTGTCAAATTTTCAATATCAAGTTTTCACCAAAAATATGCGTTTTGAGGTCCCCTGAGTCCAAAGTAGTGGTTTTTAGCAATCGGTCTGCGTGTTTATGTCTGTATAATACAGTATATCTTAAAAACGAAAAATGGTAGAATGTTTAAACTTAATATTTCGTTAAAGTGCTACCAGGAGACCTGCGAACACACTTTTCGTAAAAATCGTTGAGCCGGAAGTACCACTTTACTGAATGACTTTTTTTTCACTTTTTTGCAATTTTCTCGAAAATGGCTCCAACGTTTTTATTTTTCAAATTTGTTATATTAACTACACACCCAAGATCACATTTTTTTATTTGCAGCATTTCTCCCGAAAAATTCATTTAAGGGAACTTTTTATGGAGTGGTAGGTTTATGTTTTCCACTATTTATTGATTATACAAATCTAGCTTCTAAACAGAATTGATTAGAAATAAATAAGTGCCAAAATTCCGAGTTTTAAGAAAATGAGCAAGGTGGAATTTCGTTTTTACCGAACAGTTTTTTCAGTTTTGGGGATTTTCGAAATTTGGTACAGGTACTAAATATAAGATATATTAGTAATGCAATGATCTAGTTGTAAGGTCCAATGCACTTCAGCAATAGTTAGCCAACAACTTCCAGTTACTCCCATTTATAGATCCACCATGTACTCGTACATTTTATAAATATTTTCATTTTTTTTTTAAATTGCAACCTTACTTCTCTGTATCTGCTACATACAACAAGGTAATGGTATAAATCTTCAATTTCATTTGAATGGCCAAACTATACACTAGAATATTCATTTTCTTCTTTACTTACATGACGGGGCGTGCCGAAACAATACCTTTCCACTAACTTTAAATATAATTCTTACATTTATAAATAATTAGAAGTCATAGTATAACACAATTCTTTACCTAACATATACCTGCAGCAGTTATTAGTATCCTCTAAAAACTTTATCTAAAATGTTGTATTAATGCACCCCAGACGAAATGTAATTTATCAACCCATATGTGAATATTTTAAACGTTTAATGTGTCTCCAAAATTGAATTTCAAAATGTAATTATTTATTTCGCGAACCCAAAACATGTCTCGTTTAATGATTTCCATTGCAATAATCTTTGGCAGTCTGGAATCGGTCACGTTCTGATTTTGTTGTTAATTATGTACTGTTGGTGAAGTTTCATTTTAAATATTAATGTCGGCCCCCCCATCTGTGCATGTATAAATGCGGTGCTTGTATTGTTTGGCAGTCTAAATAGTTTTTTTAATAAAATATGTATGTAATTTTTCCACATCTTCTTGCCATTCTACCCCCATACTTGGGCACCATTGCACATAATCGACCGACAAGTAATATAAAATATTCTCAACTTCGTCTCTAACGATACTAAATTACTCCCCATCAAAGGCATCAAATATCCAAACTGAATTTAAAGCAGACTTTGACATTTTAGCTTTTATTTATGTTTCTTTATACGTCAATATTAGCATTCATTAAAAGCATTGCTAGTATTCCAAATCTGAAGAAAATTTAACATGAAATGTGTCTTTAGTGAATAGATTATTTTGAGTATTTTGGAATTTTCTTGAAAAACTTCTATAACGATTTCCTTTAAAATTGATAATTGCGAGATAAACCTGTCACTTTTAGCATCACTTTTATTTGAAACATTTTTCCAAAGCATACAAGTATTTCAGATAATTGTGCGGAATTTTTGGCTTTAAATTTTATATGTTATATGTAGTTGGTTCAGCGTTTTTTTTCAGTTTTTATCAGGTGTACTCTTCTGGGGCAATTAGATAATCACTTCTCAACCTACCACGGCTTGTAAGTAGGCACTCCCCCCTCAACTAACTCTGTATAAGTATTTGTCCTAAAATACGTAGAATTTGAAGATTGAAGAAAATTTATTATTTTATATCTAAATTATACTTACAGGAGTAAGAGAAAGTCATGTGAGTTTTTCTCACCAAATATTTTTTTAGTCGATAAAAATATATTATTGGTAACTGGACTAGACACTTGTAAAAAGCCTGTCAGAAAATATACTATGGCACTTTTCCGGCCGCTTTCCACTTAGAAACAGGCCTTTCTACTTGCCATGTAGCTCTTTTTTTCCCAGTATTTTTCCCCCTACTTTTCCACAACCAAATCTCATACATATTTCCTTTTTATTACCACAATGGTTTTCTCTTTCTCTCTGTTCTTACACTTTCAAGTAACAGAAGGACCACTTGCTGGTGGGAAGATAATCTTTAAATTCCACAGCTTCTTTGTTGTCACTTGAATTCGTACAAATAGAAGACCAGAGCCGGCCAGCCGACCCTTTTGCAATAGTGTTCTAAGTGTTTTGCTAACACATTGAAAAATAGTTGGCGAGTACTAAAGGAAATGCTTTGCTTTCCCCGGGAATCTGGTAAATGCATTTCCGATTTTATTATTTTTTTTTTCCATTGTTCTTGTTGTTTCTCTGTGGACAAAGTTCGGGTTTTGTCATGATGAAAGTGGAAGTGTGAAGGAAAAAGAAAAGAAAAAATATACCATGACCAATACAATGATTTTGTATAGTGAAGACCATTTTGTGTGTGAGAAAGCTTGAGAAAAAGACTACAGTAAGCGTGGAAAAAGGGAGCTTTTATTGCTGTTAGCCAATTCTCTGCTATCTGGTCTTTTCTCTTTGCGACACCTCTCTAACTATCCCTATTGGACGTCTAGTAACACACACACATTCACACACATACCATCCTACTGCACTGTCACACCATGCTAGTATCCCTTTGACACCCTATTATTAGAGTTTAACCCTCTCAAACATCAGAATATCCACCCTTCTGTTCAACACTCCCTGGCTTGTGCATCTCACTCCAGACAATATCCAACTGAAATCCCTCTCTATCTATATGCCTTCCTTACCCTAGCTACTGACCTTCAGAATTCTTCCCCAACCTGTCTCTTTCGTATACTACATTCTCCACTATTGCTATTGTTACAGAGTTTCGTAGGTTCAAAGTATACCTAATATTAGACATTCATTCTTTTTCTTTATTTCCCTTTGCACACAAATTTAAATTCTAGATTTTTTATATTTAATTTACTAACATCTTGTTTCTTTATTTGTTCAGTAATTACTTAATAATAGGGAAGGTCGGCTTTGGCCATGGTTGTTGTCTTTAAAATTAGTTTTCATAATCTTATTTTCTTTAGAAGTGCTTTCTTTACTTTGTATTTTATATTATTTTATTTTTGCCAGATTGTACATTTTGTTTGCAATAAAGATTTAATAATAAAAATAATAATAATAAGGAAGGGATTAGCTCAGTGGTAGCGAGCTGGACTTGCAACGCGGAGTTCCAGGGTTCGAGTCCAGCTGTTGCCCTTAGATATTTTCTTCCCAGGAGCCTTTTACAGCTTACTGTTTGGTGATAACACTGTTGTCTGTAACAAGAGAACACTGTCCGGAAGCCGGTAGTGCATTGAGAAGGCTCCAAACTTTGTGGTAGCTATAAGGGCATTGAAAATCTTAAGACTTGGCCCCTCCCCAAGACATAAAAAAAATATATATATATATATTTAATAATAACTCCATCCATGCCAAGGACTCCCATCCATTCTAAAAGAACATAAATTGTTGTAAACTAAACTAGAAATGCTATCAAAAAATGTTGCTTTTGGATCCGCAGAGCTAAAAAACATCATAGATTTTGTATGTGATACTGTGCTTCATTTTGTAGTCATCCATCGGTTCCGGGCCCGTCACAGGATGTCTTGACAAACAGTCCGATAACACAGATTTCCATTGAGCAAAATTAGTTAACACATTGTTTTGAAGAATGTTAAATGTTATGTGATAACAAGAAGGAAAATATATAATTTTTAATTATAAAAAATTATAACTAATGGTGCCAGCCAGTCGCTCTATTATTCAGGTCAAGAGCCGCGGTCAGTGCACGGTCAAAGGGACCGCCAAGGACAGAAACCGCCAAAGACACACTGCTTCAAAAGGGTCATTATACGGTCAGTACACAGAAGCCGCTTGGCCAATATACAAAAATCAACGAATCACTCAAAAGACCGACCACCTGGCGACAGTCCTTTGATAACTACCATCACCTGTTGCCACAAGACCTAGGGTCAACACACGGCAATAAACAAACACTCAAAATACCGACCACCTGGATACAGTATTTTGATAACCGCCAACACCTGTTGCCAGACCTATTCAAGACCTAGGGTCAACACACGGCAAGAGATGTTTTAGTGTGACCCGTAATTACAGACTTGTCAATGTGTGAGTGATGGCAATATAACGTCTCTCAACAGGAAGTGGGGAGGATTATTCTTCAGTATTTTATCAGCGTAACATCAAGATTCTACCAGTGACATAATTCATACATCGGAGCGCGTCCCTATCTAAGTATTTAAACATATATTTATATATCATCATTATAGTTGTGCATTCTAGTTACAATTTAAATCATTTTAAATTAATTGTAGTTTATCTTTTCAAACGTTTAAATTATTGTTAAAATATATATCTATTTTCGTAAATTAGTAATTCATATTCCGAGTAACAACTCTCTAAAAATCTCTAACTAACTCCCAACTATTCATCGCATCACAACACCTCACCAAGACATCTGAACCCATTACATAAATAATGATCCGTTATTGAATTAAAGAAAGGATTTGTTCGTTGATTATGATGCCTTAGGCTAAGGCAGGTGTTTTTTTTTTTTTACTTTCTCATAGTTACTGCACAGTTTTTTTTAAGACGCCCTACTATATCTATACCTTGGCTCCTGGATTCTTTTTTCAGTGACTGACAGCCTCCGGGGCAGTGTTCCCTCCTTATACACTGCTTCACACCGGAATTGTTCAGGCTGTGGAGGATCCTAATGCGAGAAAATTAGAGAGGCAAACACTTACTGGACGGAACCACTTACCTTATTGCAATTCTAGATGCGTAGAGAGCGACTCCGATACTTTCCTTAATCATTTTTCTCTGTGGTGTCTATGTTATTGAAAACTGATTGAACTAAAAATGATACGTTTCTATTTGTCCGGCAAACATTTCAAGTTTTAAGAAAATCCTTATAAAAGGTTTACGAGAAAAATCCACAAAACTTCAAAAACCTAATCTGTAAAACAGCACTTCCTATTAACGGATTTTTTTCAAATTTGAAATTCCATTGAAGCTCTAATGTGTATTAATATTATGTAGATGATAAAACCATAACCCATACTGTACTGAAATAGTATTTTAGAAGAAACCCTAACACTCATGTTCCCTTAGAATAATTTTCCCGCGAAGATGTTTCAAATAAAAGTGATAGGTATTTAGATAGTATACGAGGTTTAAAGAAAATAAGAAAAGCGTTGGAGGTTGGAGCCGTATTCGAAAAAATTGTGAAAAATTGGGAAAAAATCTATTCAGTAAAAAGTCAGCACTTCTGGTTGATGTATTTTGTCCGAAATCTTTGAGCCTGATAGGGTGGTAGTAACAAAACGGAATACCAAGTTTAGCTCTCCTGGGACATTTTGTTTTTTGATATATTCTGTTAAAACACATGCACACCCACATATACAGACCTTTTGGTGAAAACTTATGTCGTATTCAGGAGACATCGATACATGTATTTTGCGGTGAAAACCCAATTTTCTAAATCTGTAACGATCGCAATATTTCCTGGAGTAAGAGGAAGTAAAAATTTATGATTAAAGACTTAAGACGGTAATAAAGTTTAAAGTGTTAACAAAATAAATAAATTACTGCTGAAAAAAAAAAACGGAACGAGACATAAAACGAGAAATGCGTTTAGCAGATCAGATGAAAACGAGTTAGTGCGTACTCTTAAGATGAGAGACCGTCACAGCAATGACGTTAACTTCTTTTCCCATTTTACTTTTCTAGTCGGGCAAGGTGATGGGTGAAAAAGGGAAGGCCAGCTCTCGTAACTCATATATTACAGACGCTATAGTATCCCTCAGGAAAGCATGTCTACTCCTAACCACTTTGATTTATAGTCCTTAAGGAACGCCCCATATTCCTGGGTAACTGCTGCCACCAAAGTACCACTCTATTACACATAATAAAAGTCACACCCCCACCGTTCCATTCCTCCCCGGCATTCTAACGCCTAACGCCACCGTTCGCAAACCTCTGGACGTGCGACGGTATGGTCTTTTATCTCACCTTATATATACTTCTGCTTCCCAATACTCATGGACTACGACGACGATGACGGCAAAGTCAGATTTAAATAAAAACTGTGTTAGAGTGCGCTACTACCCGAAGTAGAACTTTTAAAACTCCACTTTTCAACCTGCTGTCTCAGACTACAGATCTAAAGTCAGAGGTTACGGCCAACTCTTTCCATCCACACATAGACGGCAAGCACACACACACACACAGACAAACAAACCTTCACCTATTCGCTACGTTTTTTCCAACTATTTTCAGTCTTACTTACCAACTTGCACACCACAAGGACAAATAAAATACGGCAGTTTGGAATATTTTTTTAATACAGAAAACTTACTCAATGTGGAAGTATGACCCTTAGTGTGTTCCCGCTGTTTGACAGTTCACCGACCACAGCCACTAGTAGAGCCACCGTAGATTACCTCATATTTTCAATTCTTTTTTTTTTTAAATTGTACTTTTCATTTTTTCGTTTTCTATTACCAGTGTAAATGTTATTTGATTTTTTTGTCACTTTTTACTTTTTATTATTTGTTTATTTTTTTTATTTATTTATTACTTTTTAACAAAAACAAGATAAAAGAGATGATTAATCTTCTGACCTGGATTAATAATCTTAGTGGAAAAGGAAACCAGCCCACTACGCTACACTGTCGACGAGACTCTGTAATTTATCACTTCATAGGTGGTCAGTGATCGCTCAATTATCCTGAATTGTTGTGTAGGCGTGGCGAGATTAGGATTTAAACAAAAAATAGACAAAGAAGAAGCGGGTCAGAATTTTGCTGCTTCAATTGCAAATGAAGTTTGGCAAATGGGCGTTAGAAATGTACAATAATGGTGTGTATAAAAAAATGACCTTTTTTTTTCAATGAAGAAGTTCCATGAAGTTTACAACCCACCAGCATGTGAATGATGTTAAAATCTCGATATTATATTAACCTTTAGACTCTGTAGTGTATTACTGTAAACCTTATGTCCTCTTCAAAAAGATAGTTGTGTGTCTATTGTGAGCTTTTTTTTAGAAAATCATGACAGTGTTTTACGATATTTTATGTCACTACTGGAAGAAACAGTGTCCACTTGCTAAAGCTACTCATGCTCTATGAGAAATCGAACTGGGAGATATCTTTGATTAGCAAACTGCCAGACGTCGGTTTCAAAAATGTAATGTGGATGATAGGATCTTAGAAAGATAGACAGGTTCACGGCGGCCATCATATGATGTTCATGAGGCTATACGGGGTACTTTCAAGACAAATCCAACCATAATTACTCGTGCGTTAGCTGTAGATTTGCCATTGTCCAAAGATAGGTTAGCTACCATCTCCATACTATCGGAAAGATAAACAAAAGATATAAAAGAGTGCCGCATGAAATTACAGGTCGTCAGGAAAAGGATACTTGGCAACTTCTCTTAAACAATCCATCTGACTGCGTTTCTGCAAAAGAATAGTTGAGTGACGTGTGTTGAGAAGTGGATTTACTGGCGAAATCCTTGGGTAGGTAGCCAATGGTTGGATCGCGATCCAACGGCATTTCCAGTTGCTACCAGAAGGCAATTTGAGAATAAATCGATTTTGTACGTTTTCTGGAACAAACAAATTCTTGGCTGCCAACAGAAAGATAGAATGTACTAAAAAGTAGCATCGTTATCGTGCTTCAATCGCAAACAGTTTTCTTCAACCTAATGTACGTCTTTTACAGAATAGGTTCTTGATTTTTTTTAGAATTTTCTCAAATGTAACTATTTCCTTTAAACTTGGTATGGGAGCTGCCCAGATAGACCTAGCACTCTTATTTGTAACGTTTTTCCGAAATAAATTGATGTTTAGCTAATTCTACGGTATTTTGTGGCGTTAAATTTCAAGTTAATTTCTTCTGTTCCCAATATGGTAACATAACCGATATTTTAGAAGTGTGTTGTTATTCATAAAAAAAAAAACATTTATTACCTATATCGTAAACATAATGGTGGCCTCAGTTTCTAACTGGTCAATTAAAAACCACTGCCACCTTTATTGCCAAAAGCAGAACGGGTATATTTGTGCAGGAACGGATGGAGTAGAGTTGCCAGAAAAGTTAACCCCATCCTCCCCCCAAACTGCCATAACAACAAACCCTATACTTTTAGTGGCTAAACCACTCGCTCTTCTCCGTTCAGGTTGTTGGAAGGTTTGGTGGGGTAGCTATCACACTTAACTCAGTTAAACATCCACAATTTGTGCTTGAGAAGGGGAAATATAACAGTTTACATACACGCCCATACTCACATACGCATAGTATACATTCGCCTATTGTTGACTTCAAGTTAACTACCTTCATCGTACGAAATACAAGGATTTATCACCCATAAAAACAATGTAAAACCAAAGTATAAACATAAGCCAGTTCGCCGGCTTCAAAGGTGCAGCTGTGTTACTCTCACATACTGCTTTAATTCTTAAAGTACGAATGTTCCAAAATGTCCAAATAACTCAAATATTTTTATTATTATTTATTATTTTTTATTTAATGTTCCGTGTTAGTGTTCTTTGTTTCAACTGAAACAGTGCCAGGGGAAAAAATAGGTGGTATGAAACAATCGCACTACTTTCTCTTACAGAAATTCTCTAGATAGTAGATAGAAGGCACTTTCGTCACACCAGATAGTCTGTTGCAGTACGGTCTAACTGCCTTAACCAATGTTCGGAATAAGCTGAAACTAATATGCAACTTTTCTGGGCAACTAAAAAGCGGATGCATTGCGAGGGAGGGCTCGAACGACATTTTCATAGGTCTCTAACACTTCTGCGTTTAGCCCAGAAGTCTGATTCAACTTCCACTAATGGCTGCCTGGAGAACCAGCGTCTGCAATGATGGGAAGAACAATACCAGGACAGAGAGAGGCAAAACATTTTATTAAGAAACATTCGCCTAAATTTACAAGGGATCTAGTGAATCATAGCCGGAAGGTTATAAGGATAATTGTGGATGTAGTAATGGGGGCATTGTAGGCTGAATAGGCACATTCACCAGCTACTAGTTACAGAGGACGCGATATGCCGATTCTGTAATGCTGAGTAAGAGACCTCGGTACACATTCTTTGTGAGTGGGCCGGCCTGACGAGGATAAGGTTTCATCAATTGAGAGTAAGTTATCCCGAAGCCCTGACGACCCGCTTTCAGCTTTGCTAGGCCTGTTTAAAAGGGAAGCTAGTGAAATGTAATTGGAGTGATGTGTTGTAGTAGTGGCTTGTGGCGGGAGCGGTTTTGTAAAGGGCTGGTGAGTATATACGAGTATGTTTGAGAGAGAAGTATCAGAAATAATCTAGAGATCACTATGTTTTTAAAATAGATATATTCTCTAAGTGAATTTAAGTACTTTTCAATATCACCAGTGTCTAATCCAGACTATCTTGAAAGAATGCCTTCACTTGTTAGTACAAATCTCCCCCTGTGAGAAGGGGTGAAAAGACAAAGCTACCAAAGTTCTGTGAACTCTAAAAGACAAAGCTAACCAGGTCCTTTGAACTATTTCTGTAACTACTCTTTTCTCTTTTACAGAAGGGTCTTCTGTATGTACCCTTTTTGCCAGCGAATGTTAGATTTTTCTTGATATTTTTTAAATAAAATATATTTCTGGCATCCATCACACTAGAAGACCTTCTATAACCATTGAGGATCCACAAAAGACCTACTAGTGTAGGGCGCGGTGGAATGAAGCTCATTTCATCTGTTTGTTAGTCATATCTAACCAAATACTCATAGTTCTAATTGGTTCTCCGCCTGTGGTGTTGCCGATTTGTTCGAAATGCTGAGACATTAAAGTTAATTGAGTCCAGTCTCGCTTGGCATAAATTACTTTCTCTCGCCCAATTGCATTCGCGTCAATTTTTGAAATTAGGTTTTATTGCTAATATTTCGAGATCCTGTGAGAACGATAAAATGCTTTTTAGCGGTGAGTAAGTGTGTGTCTATGTATTTGGTTGTGAACACAATATCTTGAAAACAATAAATCGCAAGTAATTCAAATTTGATATTCCATTTAGGTATCCATCGCATTTAAAACGAAGTTTTCGGGCGAAATCTATCGACTCAAAGCGCAACTTTACTGATGGTTTTCCAGTTTTCGCGATTTTCTAGACACTTCTCCAAGGTTTTCCTTATACTTCGTATACTATCTACATACATAAATACCTATCACTTTTATTGGAAATATTTTTCCAATAAATTGAATTTTATGGAGCGTTTTATGGGAGCGTTAGGTATTTCTCTAAAGTAACAATTCAGTATGAAGAATGGTACTAATCACCTATGTAAAATTCATTTACATCAGAAGCTTTGGTAGAATTTTAATCTTGAAGAAAATCGCTTAACCAAACATGCGTCCTTACAGAATGGCTGTTGGGTTTTTTCTTCATGTGGCACAATAAGCCTCTGTTGGCTGCAGTGCCGGGACGTGGCCCACCCGAGATAGGATTTTTCTTCATGCCTACAATTTAATTACTTCAACTACCTGCCTGGATAGGTTTTCGTGCTGTGGTTTTCGTATCTTGGATATCCGTTATGGTGTAAAATTTGATTTTTAAGGAAAATTTCGTATTTTATAAAGAATAGTATTAACAGCAGCAAGAGAAAGTCGTCTGAGCGTTTCATTGGGGGGGGGGGGGGGGGGGCAGAAGAACATGGTCCTCCTCCACAATACCCAATAATAATAAAAGAGAAATATTCAATACCTAATCTTCAGAGATGATGTAAAGAAAAAAATTCATGTATTTAGTGGATTGTTTTGTCTATTAAAGGGAATAAAACAAAACTGGACTATAAAGGTGAAATTTTGGCCACGTCCAACCTTAACTTTTATGTAGTTGTTAATAATTTTTAATACAGTACACGTAGAGAGACCATGCTATAAAAGTGTTATCCGTTTTGGTTAACAGAGAAATAGAAAAAAACAAAAAACCTTTTAAAGGACGAAAATAATACTTAATAGAATGGTAAGGAAATATAGAAACATTTAACAGGAGTAACAATGTGTTCGCCATGCACTACCGAATTGTTTACAAATATCTGTATTTACTTTGCAGCAAAAAAAAAACAAAAACCATATGCTCATTGTTATTGCTTGGCTATACTCCTCCAGCTTATCAGAATAGATCTGGATATCGTGTCTCATCTGTACTTTTATTACTGTATATCTAAATGAACCTAAGTTCAGAGTTCTGATAACTTTGAAAAAGGTTAGATAGTCAGTTTCATGATTGTTTCAACCTGCACAAATAAAAAAATTATAATAAAAAAACTGACTTCCATTTTCAGTCTGTGCGTATTGTATGTATGTATATGTATATAGACGTGTGTACGTGTATTGAGTGTCTTATCATTGATTTCTAACTTCTTGTTTTCCCACACTAAAAGAGCAATTTTTCCCAGTCTATACGTGTGAAACGACGAAATACGCCGTTTGAAACTATTATTCTTAGATCCCGATGGCACAGGATCTAAGCCTATAAGGTTCTTATCCTCTCCACTCCAAAGACGCTCCTAAGGAGCCACCCCCAGCAATCTACCGATCTGACAACAATATCTTAAGATGTCCTACGACCTAATATATCCTAAGATTCCTTTGCCAGGGTTGCCCTGCCAAACATGCGGAACCTCGTATTAGTTAAATGGGGATACAGACCTAGGTAGTGGTACACCTTTTTCCTGTTGTAACTAACTTCCTTGTCACAATTCTGATACAAACGATTTTGTGTAAATGACTGGCTACCAAAGAGTGTACATATATGCACCTACAACAACTCTCAAGATTTATCCTACTAGTCATGAAGAGATTTGCCCCTATCTTATATACCTTTTATAAATCTCTCGTAAATATTAGTAAGTACAGTTTTCCTTTTTTACTTTTTAACCAAGAAGTATTCCGATCTTATGGAATATTTGAAATTGAATTTTCACTGGCTCCCTAAATCCGAAAAAGAGATTTTATATATTGGTGTGTAAGTGTGTATCTGTCACAGGATCTTTAAATTTGATATTCCGTTCTTGGTATCACCAGAAGAAATTGTAGAAAATTATCGGTCCAAATCCTTCAACCGGAAGTAGATTTTCAAAGTACAATTTTTCAGGGTATTTTGTGTGGAGATTTTCTCAAAAAAGACTCCACCAATTTTCTTTGACCTTGTGGTCAAATACATACATAGTTACCTGCGTAATTTTATCAGATTTAACTGAAATATTTTTCTGAAAAAAGTATTATTACTTTCTCTTACTCTTAATAAGAGGAAGTATGGTAATCGTGTCAAATTTTCGATATCGAGTTTTCACCGGAAATATCCTTTTTGAGGTCCCCTGACTCTAAAAAGTGGTTTTTAGCAAATGGTCTGTGTGTGTGTGTGTAGTTATGTATGTATTGTATGTATGTATGTATGTATGTTGTATGTATGTCGTATGTATGTATGTATGTAATGTATGTATTAGTATGTATGTATGTATGTTGTATGTATGTATGTTATGTAGTTGTGATGTTGTATGGATGTATGTATGTATGTATGTATGTATGTATGTATGTATGTATGTGAACAACATAGCTCAAAAAAAAAAATCGCAGAAAGTTGAAACTTGATATTCCGTTAAGGCATCATCATAGGATCTGACAGGACGTTATCTGTCAAAATTCCTCTACCGGAAGTACCACTTTAAAAGTAGTTTTTTTTTTCCACTTTTTACGATTTTCTCAAAAATGGCTCCGACGGTTTTCTTCAAACTTGTTATATCAACTACACATATAATGATCTACAACTTTTAGTTGAAACATTTCCCTGGAAAAATTCATGTAAGGGCACATTTGTGAGAAAGTGGGGTTATGTTTTCCTCTGAAGAGCTAATTCGTTTATTATACAATTCTGTCATTTAAATAATATTAATTAGAATTAAATGTGTTGTTGAAATTCCGAGTTTGAAAAAAAAAAATTGGTTGACCAGAAGTGCGTTTTTACTGAAATGTATTTTTCAGTTTTCTTCTATTTTCTCGATAACGGCTCCAACGATTTTCTTTAAACTAGGAATGTGAACCACACATATAAATAACTACAACCTTTATTTGAAACATTTCTCCTGGTGAAGTCATTTAAGGGGGCGTTTTCATAGTTGATTATAAAATTCTACCATCCAAACAGAATTAATGAGAAACAAATAGATGCCCAATGTTCCGAGTTTCAAGAAAATTAAAAAAACAGAAGTGCTGTTTGAATATTTTTTCCAGTTTTCGACGAACTCCAACAAATTTCATCAAATTTGGTACGCAAACTCCAAAATTTGCCAATTATGTTTTGAAAACTGGACTAAGAGAAATTTATGTGAGTGTTTCACACCAGATTTTTTTTTTTGGAAAGGTTTTGTGGCAGGGGTGATATTAGGTTTTACTCTAAAGTTCCATTTCAGTGGTTTTTTGACGGTTTTACCACCTATAATAATAAATTTCCTTTATTGCAAATTTTAATACAAAAGTCATATAAATATTTATTTTTCAGTAAAGACAAATACCTTTGGTTCTAATCACCAGGGGGGGGGGTTACACAATAATTAATTATCTTAACATTTTAGAACAAAATTAAAAATTTTTTTTTCTCTCTTTATTTAGAAAAACATTGTTTTATACTATTTAACAAAATTATTACTTATGTTTCACCCGATGTGACCTGTTGGACTGTACACACAGAGTATAACTTTTATCTATTATGACTATGAGAATTACATTGGTTTTTATAAATTTTGCCTATAAATCAATACAGCTGTATTATATTTTAAAATTTTCCGCCAATCTTTTCCATTTAAAAAATCCATTAAATAATTCTTTGATATTATTTCCTGTCCAAAATATGTCCACTCTTATCTGTTTAAATACTGGGCAAATCCCTCTGAAATACAGTATAGACTCTCTTTCATCTAATTTACATAATGTACACAGTTGTATTGACACAGTATACCTTTTATAATTTAAGTTTAATAGTTCAGCACTCACTTTTACAATTAAACTGATATCGTTAATATTAAATTCATCATTAAATTAAGATGCATTATCTTTTAATTGGAAATCTAAATGTTTACAAGTTAGATTATATTATGCCGATTATTTTTGTTTTAGATATGGCTTATTCTATATTGTTAAACCTTATTTTTTCCCGAACTTGAATAAAGAAATCATTCCTTTACCGTAATCATTTCGACTAAAATCAAATATTAAGACGAATTCATTTTTACGTATTTAATTCCTTTAACCAATATGTTCCTTTGTATAGTTTCATTTGATAAAAGTTAAGGATATCTATAATTGGGTGAACATAAAGTTTGTTATATAATTATGATGCATTTCTAATGCAAACAAAATTAACTGCGAAAATTGAGGTTTTGCCAACTATATTTTGTTAATAAGAATTAAATATGTTGCTAAAATTCAGGATTGAAGAAAATCAGTTGACCGGAAGTTCAATTTTTCTGATTTTTTTTTTTTCAGTTTATCATGATAAAGTACTATAACTTTTCAGTTTTAACTAATCTAAAGACCACAGTTTTGGTTATACATTTTGTCCAAGAAAATTGATTTTAAGGAGTTCTCGAGGAGCTGTGAGAAAGAAAATCATGAAGGAGCCGTGAGTTTCTTACTAGAGATTTTTATGAAATTTACATAAAATCTCCACTTTTCCGTATTTTGTGGCTAAAAATTATCGAAATGTTGAAGATAATTCAAATTAACAACTATAGTGGCTATATCCTAAACTCGAAGGTATGATAATAAATAGAGAGATTGTGAGAGGAGATCCATAGACTATGGTTGATAGGTACTGAGTGTATGATCTATTGTTTCACAGATGGCTTCAGGCATGAGAAACTGGATTACCGGCGTGGGTGTCTACTGGATTCAAGGGCTATCAGCAGGTCGATTTCTTTAGATATACTTGCAACAAGTATTTCATGCGGAGATCTATCGTATAATAGAGTGTTGTAAAATATTGTGGGCTGTTGTTGAGATGAGAGGATACTTCATCGCTTTGAAGGCATTAGTAAAAAGGCGCGTCAGGATTCAAGCTGCAGATTGTAGAAGATGTCTTAATCGTCTGTCTCCAAGGAAAACAGTTGGAAGTGCCAGAGACATAGGTAAAATGAGAAGCTAATGAGCTTGCAAAAGAAAGGTTTTAGTACACTATTCTGTGAATTTTAACCTCTCCTGGTAGTCTCAAAACCGTATATAATGGGATTATCAAGAAATGGATATTGGCAAAATTGGAGAGACTCACTTGGGCTGTGGAAAGGCTGTAGACAGGCCAAAGGAGTTATTAAAGGAATTAACCAAGATTTCACAATATACCAGTTTTATCTGATAGAAGACCATCTGTGATGGTAGATATGGCCGCAAGAGTGAGGGCACGTTCCTATGTTTGGTTACTTGAATGAAGATCAACAGTATTTGTACAAGTTTTGAATGAAGAGAGGTAGATGAAGAGAGGGAAACTGTACATATTATCTAGGTCAGTGCCGTCTCTGTATAAAGACCAGATTTATTCATTTGGTGTTGGCCAGTTGATCAGTGGTAATAGAACTTACTGTGTAGTGCAGGAGGTTGATTAAGGCGTGTTAAGAAATATGAAAAGAGGTTTAAAGACTTAAGTCCTTGCCGCTTTTCAGATCGTTTTAGTGATTAATAATAATTAACGCATCATAGATTCTATGCAGCTTCTTTTTAAAGTAAACAAATTTCTGAAATTTGATGAAAAAATTAAAGGAAAACGTCACACAAAAAACAACAATTACATAAAAATAAAGAAAAGCAGATAATTTTAAAATATAATAATAGCTAATATAGGAGTCGCGCGTGGGCCGAGTTGTGTTAACTTCGGATCGTATATAATTCAAATTAAGTTTAAATTACAATACAAACTCGTAAATACAACATAATCTTATACAATGTTTCTGAAACTGAAAAAGAATTATTTTTAGATTTAGAAAACTCAGTGACGGGTGTTATATGCAACAAATTAGGATTGAGCATAACGAAATCCGATCTCGCATGGTTGCAACGTCTGGGTCCTCGTTCGTCTACAAGAGTGGGTCCCACGCTTATTAAATTAACAACTTATTCTAAAAAGATAGAAATAATTAAATCTTCTAGAAAGTTAGCTGATACCGCTCTAAATTTAGCCACCGATTATTCACCTGAGATCCAAGCTGTGAGGAAACAATTATTGCCGTATGGGGAAATGCCATCGATTATGGACACAGGTGTTATTTACGAAAAAGTTATGAAAAATCTTCACATTAGATGAGCTCAAAACAAAAAATAAGCTACCTTATGCTCATGTAGAGGCCAAATCGTCACCGTTACCATTATTATTACATGGTGAAGAAGAAGTTAATAAGGGAAAGGAACTGTTGCCTGTGAAAACCCCAGAGCCAAGATTGGCGAGAAGAATGAAGAGGGAAGAAGAAAAGAAAAATAAGAGCAAGTTGATAAGGAGGAGAAGAGTGTAAATGAATGGTTGATGAGATCTGGTTCGGAATAGCAATTATCGGTTTCATCCTCGTCATCCGAGCCTATCTGCTTTGTTTCAGATGTTTCTTCATTTAACTTACAAACAGTAATGACCAGTTAAATTTAAATTCATTTAATTATTTTCTTGGAACGTGCATGGTATTAAAAATTTATATGACTTACATGACATAAAAAAAACATTAATTATGTTCATTCGATATTAATGTAATGGCTTGTAGAAACTTGGCTTATTGATAATAATTTTCATTTTCCTGATAATCTGAAGAAATTTAATGTTATTTATAGTGAAGGAATTAAAGAGAAACTGAATGGAAAAGCAAGCGGCGGTCTCGCTTTACTTATTAAAAATGATTGTCAATATAAATTATTATTTACCTCAAGTTATTGTTTAATAGTATCGGGTAATTTGAAGGTTTGTACTCATATAATTTGTCTGATTTATTTCAATCTCGCTTGTGACGCTATCAATTGTTTAGAGTGTATTTCAGGAGTATTATATGAGTTAGAGATCATCAATGAAGAACGAACTAAAATTATCGTAATGGGTGAATTTTAATTGTCGAATTTGTAACTTAAGTGAAACTGATGAGGATATACTGGAGGGTTCTTGCTTGTTTGATGATAGATCGTCTTTGGATACTAAATTAGATTCTAAAGGGATAGAGTGAACTTTAGAAAAATTAAATTTATTAGCCAAATCCGCCCAGCTTCCAATGATCCCCTTAGATTTTTCGTGAGAGGTAAATTTTTATAAAATAGATATAGGAAGTATTTGTTTATTATGTAAGAAAGAGCCAGAAACGTTGGAACATATTGTGTGACTTTGTTCTGCACTTGCTAATATTAGACCCTTATACCTACCTAGTATAGACTGTTCGATGTTGATTGTCAGAAATATACTTTATCTTAATCTTATCTACCAGTATTTTTTCATTCTATGTACTCAGAGATTTAAATGATGAATAACTTTTAAATTATTTGTGTTCCTAATTTGGTTCGGATGGTTAATTTATTATTTATAATCTTATGGCGATTAATTTTTTTGTTGTTTATTTTATTCAGGTTTTTATTTTTCTAATTTTATAAATTTTATATGATGATAGTGCCATTTCTTTTTACTTCTTTATTTGTTTCTTATAATGTAACTTAAGTTCGATTTTTTTTTTTTATAAATTCTATTTTGTTTATTGTCTCAATTGTAATTTACTTTAGTATTTCATAATATTTATTTTGTTTTGCCCACAAAGACTCGACATTTAAAATAAAACTCGATTTTTTTATGCAAATAAAAATAAATTATATATTATTATTAATAGCTAATATAGCTATTTTAAATACATATAAACGAGATAGTTGTGTATTTAAACTACATGATTATTTCTGAAATAATACCAATAAAAATAAAACCAATCTAGATGCACGATGGTACTGGTCTCGGAAAGTGTGAACTGGAAGCAGTAGCGAGTAGACTGGGGAAAGGGTAGATATCATGCAAATATAACAGCTAAGTCACGTTTGTGCTAAAATGCGGTCAATATGTAAAGACGGGCCGGCCAATCCTGCTTACCCATGCTTACTACTGAAATGTTTCTATTCACCCTTATACTATTTTCTAAATGCATCCATTTAGAATCACCCTACTTCTGCATCCATTCACCTCCCTGCACGTGTCACCCTAGTGTCCCATTTCTAACTTACCCCTATGGCCCTATTTCACTTGCGCCCGTATTCTATAAAATATTATTCATGCTAAAGGTGGAAGCAATACGTGATCTTCTCGCTATAGGACATAGATGTATATATTACTGGTTTCAGATCAATATAAAGAAATGTATATGTATTCTATTTTAGAAACATGAACTAAATAAAATTAATTATAATATGAATTTATCTAAGTTCTTTTTATCTATTAGCTAGTTTAGTAGGAAAAATCAACGATGCAAAAAAAGAATATTTATTCTATTTTTTTGATCCCAAGTTTAAATTTCTTGCACCTCAGCATCTGAAGGAACTAGTGTCGACTTTAGTCGAAAGAATACGAAACTAATCGAGTACATAAACGACCAAAACATAATACCGTGGTGGGAGATTACATCCCTAACTACTTCGGAAATAAAAAAAATATAATGTTTACAAAAACCAAATCTTTCTTTAAATAGACTTTTAATACAAATTGGATTAAAACAAACAGAAATAAACACTAACGGCGTGCCAAAATAATATGTAAACAAGCAACCGTCCCGACATTTATTTCTTGAACTATCATTTACAAAATTCATTTTGAAAAATAATGATGCGCCAGCATATGTAGAAGAAAAATGTATATTTACCTTTGCTTTGTCTGTACACCGTTTCTAGCGCACGCATTTCATGGTCTAGAACAGGGCACGCGCACCGAGATGGCAACATTTAACTGGCACATTGAAGGATTCTGAAGATGTCTGTTAGATTAATCAATGAAAAAGAACTACAACAAAACACACACACACGCACACACACACACACACACACACACACACACAAACAAACACAATCACACAAAACAAATCCCAAAAACACATACACAAATGTATAATTTACATCCTGTTAGCTTTACTGACGATTTTTTTCACACAACACATTATCGCTAAATCAGCATTGTTTTTGGGATAGAACACAACACAATATGTTTCAATGCAGATTAAATAGAAAGTCTGGTTTTGAAATGAGTAAATTATTACATTGGGCAATTTAGGAGTGACGGCTCGTGTTGCCTTGAGATATCCATTTAGTTTTGATAATAATAAAATTTAAAAAAAAATGGCAAGCACAGTGGGACAACATAAATGAAAAACTAAAATAAATTAAACCTCGTGTGAAAAATGCTATAGTCGAGGATTACCCGCGGCATGAATCAGTCATTCTGACGAGGCTTAGGAGTAATTCATACACGTGTGACCCATGGGCACCTCCTTATTGGTGAAAGAAGACCTAGGTGCCCTCGATGCCGAGAAAGGCTAACCGTGGCGCACGTGTTGGAAGGGTGTCAGGCTGTGCATGCGCTGAGAGAAAGCGCAGGCCTGCCACATGACAAGCGCGCTATTCTTCAAGAGGGTTCTCCTTACATAAGGAGGCTATTTGCTTATTTAAGAACTATAAATATCTATAGCAAAATTTAGGTTGGTACTTAGGTTAGGTGAATTTGGGTGAAGGAATATCGAGTACTTCACCCAGTTAGGCTAGTTTATTTATTAGAAAGGGGAAAGGAATATCGAGTACTTACCCCATGTGTGAATGCGTTGTATAAATGAATCATTAGCATGAATGTATTTATTGGCGAAAATGTATTTATTAGCGTGAATGTGTTTTATTAGTTTGAATGTATTTATTGGCAAGAAAGTATTTATTAGCGTGAATGGTTTTTTAATAGTCTGAAAGCATTTATTGGCGAGGATGTTAGCATGAATGCTTAGAATAGGTTTTCTTTTATCAGGGGTTGAAAAAAATTTATAAAAGTATTTCAACCCCATAGTTTTAAGTAAATTAGTTTTGAGCATTTCAGGATATGTAGGAACATTAGTTTAAAGTACTGCACATCGAATATTTACAGTAAATAGCCTCCTACGCGATATTATTATTGTAGTATAATAAATTATTAATTAACAATGTCAATTTAAATTTTTTATATAATTAGTTTGATAATTAAACAGTAAGGTTTCTGACATTAGAATCTACCCCAGTTGTTAATAAAATAAGGGATGGCACAAACAATAAACCCACACTCCCCCTCGTCGATTAGATCGATGATATAAGAGGGGATGTGTGGGTAGATCTTCGAACACCTATGGCTCCATCCTGCCTTGCTGAGCAAGGCGTTGTGTGTGGAAGTCACACAGGTTAGCATGTGCCATCCCAGCTCGAGTGGCCATAGAATGAGAAAGATTTAATGACTAGAGGCGCTAATGACCATCGTTGTCGATGCGCCGGAAAAAAAAAATTGTATTGTTTCCGGTTTATGGTCCACTTATGAAATATTGTTTACATTTTGAAAAGTTACAATACCATTAGGTATCCTAATGAGGTCAGTCAACTTCTTTGCCACGTGTAAAAGTAAAATTCCCGGCCTAAGCGGAAGTGTTCCGGACCTTTTGTTAAACGTTTCTCTTCCGCCTAAGGTTGCGTGTCATTATTTTCCAAAATGAATTTTATAAAACAAGGTTTAAAAATAATATGACTGCGAAATCTAGCTCATTTTGTGTAAATTATAGTAAAAGTGACAAAATATGAATCCGGCATTAGAATCGAAGAAACGAAAGCAAAATTCTCATTTAATAAATGTCCGGTTTTTAGACTATTATGATAAATTGAGAGTTGGAATTTACAATTTTTATTTGATATTTGTGCATTCAGGGCAACTGTATGTTAATTTTTAGACGTACTTCAATTAAAAAAAATATCGGTAAAACAATGTATTAAGTTTTCCCCATTTTAATACTACCTGGCATGGCAGCAAATCGATAATTTTGAATATGTTAATTTTTGGCCCGGGCACGAAATAAGATTCGCGACCATTTGTCTAGATTGTTGAACTACATAAATATGATTATTATTTTCAAAGGGGAAGTAATAAACCCTATTATTTACTTATCTCAGTCCAGACAGCTAGCCTTAATGGCGGAAACACAATAAAGAATCGGGATATAACTTAGACGTCAGACCTAGATTATCCACCTAAGTGTCAATTGACTGAAAAGGAACAACATTCAATGAAGTAAAAAAACAACTGTTCATCAAGAGACCACCCATCATTGTGCTAACATCCTAATCTAATTAATTTTTTTTTTTATAATGTGAAACATTCACGTGACTTTAACTCACTGTTGGGGGTAAGTTAGTTTCTTCCGTGTGGTGCCCCTGGATGCTGCTTAGGCAGTAACTGAAAGATCAGCAGTGTGTTTTAATCTGAGGGCACAGAAAGTGCAGTCTAAGGAAGTAGTACCTCAGAACATCAGAGGTTCGAAGAAACACACATGGCAGTCTGATGCTATTGAAAGCAGCCCTATCATCAGTATCGGGGGCTGCGGGCCGTTTCTCTTAAATAACCACTATTAAGAGAAACAAGAATGAAACAGCTGTAAGTATTTTATCGGGTACAACCCGGCGAGGAAGGCGGACACAAATGCCATGTTAATGATATTAAATAGAAATATAATGTGATTTCCGAAAACACAACACAACTGCGCTACTAACTCGATAGTTAGGGGCGGGTGTTGGTGTAGTGGTTATGAACATGGACTTGTAAGTGGGAGGTCCCCAGTTCGAGTCCAGCGTATAACTGCTAAATTTTATATTTGTTTAAAAAATGTTAATAGTAAAGTAGATGCTTCCGCCCCCGTCCACGACACCTAATTTGGTAGTTGGACGTTAAACCCGCCTAAAAAAATAGGCTTACTTTACTTTACTTTACTTTTTACTAACTCAATAGTTTCGGTTTTTACCGTTTATAACAGCGCCACAGATGCTAAGTACTACTCATCTGACATGCCTATGCGAATACACCTCTCGAATTGGCAGTCGAATCAAGTAACCATTTCTGCCCAACCTCCGCTTCCAACAATTAGTTTAAGAAGAGGGCAAGTTTGCAGTCCAGGTAAGTCATAAAAGGGAGTAAGTGACGAAAGTCTTAAAGAAATAAGTGTAATGGGATCCGAATCATAATAGATTCATAGAATCTAGTTACTCGATGCCTAGGCCAGATTAAGTTGGGAGACTTTATATATATATAGCCGAGCTAGCCCTACAGGGAACAGTTTTACAACAGTTTACGACTAGTTCACAACCAGTTAGCAACCTACAACCTTCTCAGTGAGTCAGTCTCTTTATATATCTTTCACCATCAAAATTGTAGACTGTTGTAGGGGATTATTGCACTGCAACCAGAAAGATCTATTGTGACCCCCGCAGCTTTCTCCAATGCACAGCCGGCCTCCAAGCAGTGTTCTCTAGCTATAGACAACATTGCCCATCACCGGACGGTGAGCTGTAGATGGTCCTAGAAGAGCTAATCCCTTCCTTCTCCATTGGCTTTTGCCAATTAACTAGGGACGGAGACCCTAGTTTGTGTTCTGTGTTTGTCGTTGTCTGTAAAGTGTAGAGTGTATGTAGTTTAAGTGTGTTGTGTACTGTTCTGATGAAGTGCATGATTACTGAGCTCTGGTAACCCGTGGGGTCGCTACTCCCCAAGTATCTGCATGCAACAGATACCCCTTGCGGTCATGTCGCCACCTAACTTCTGTTATACTTGTAAAGTCAATGTACTTGCAGTTTATGTTTCCTTTCATTACACAGTGTAAAGAATTTATTTTAGGTTATTTCATCTTAAAATCCATTCTCGTTAATTCTCTCTCCTTCTCACATCCATTATAAAACAAAATTAAAACAAGAACACAAGAGTCTTAGAAGATATTCAAGAACTCTCGACTCAAAAAGTGAATAGGCAAGAGGCTATAATCGGGACAGTAACAAGAGTTAACTTCGGCCAACGCTCGTCGCCATCTAACTCACGAAAATTTTTTTGTCAGTTACAAGTTAAAGAGATGTGTCTTTCTTTCAACCATCACCATACCATACTTGGAAGAATCCAATAAGTTGGTCACAATTAATCAGAAGTCCATTTGATATATTTTTTTTTAACCAATTTATAGCATTTTTCTCTAAACAGTAATATCAATTTCAGATGACATTAAATCTAGCTAGAATTCTGAACGGACGAATTCTGGTAGCGAAGGAATATAATGATAAAATTTTCACAAAATACACTAAAATGAGTTTTCCGAAAAAATGTTTCTAAGAAAAGTGATGTTTATATCTGTGCGCAGTGAGCATTCCAAGTTTAAAGAAAATCGTCGTAGCCGTTGTTGAGACAATTTCAAAAAACTCACAGGCCTATTCCGTAAAGTCGCCGTTCTGGTTAAACGATATTTTCATAATTGCAATTCTAGCAATGCTTCTAAAGTACATCGATAATATATTGAAAGTAGAACCATACATTGTAATGATGTGGTACTTTAAGATAAAGTTTTCCTAAGCGCGATCAAAACTAAATTTATCCAGATATTTAATATTTATTGATAGTATACGAAGTCTAAAGAAAAATAGAGAAAAAAAAGGAAAAAACAATAACGTAATATCAAGTTTGAACTTCCTGCAAGTTATCATTTTTGCAATATTTTTTTCTCACACTTGCACGAACACACATACATACAGCCTATTCGCTAAAAACTATTTTTCTCGTACTCAGGAGACTTCAAAATATATTATATTTCTTTCGAAAACTCAAGTTCAAAAATTTCACATGATTGCAATACTTCCTGTGACCGGGATTAAGAGAAAGTTATTTCATTTTTTCAATTGACGCCATTTTTTAAAGGAATTCTGTCATTTTATTTCTAGCAGCCCAGTAAGGAGAAGTGAAATAGGTTGTCAAAAATTTTACTTTTTTATTATTTTTTATTTATTTTATTTTTTTACTTTCTTTTGTCAGCGCTTGACAGGTTACCAAATTGTTAGGAGTTCAAATCACCTTGGCGGCATAGAGGGCAAATAGGTTCCTTGGTCATAGCAATGCGATAAAAATGGCCATTGCTACTTTACACGGGTACACGTCCATTAGATAAAGAGAAAGTAAATATACAAATACAGAAAAAAAGCTGAGTGAAAAAAATAACACAGATAAACAGAGTAGTTTTAAATGAAACAAAGGAATAAAAGAAATTTTCAGAATCAGCCAGAAAGAAGCCGATGGTGGTGGGAGACGGGTGAAAAAACGAAAAAATTAACTGGCTGGAAAAAAAAGACTAACTTGCTTAGCAACAACAGCTATTTATATCAGGAGCAGAATTGGTGCATAAAACGTTATTCGGTCCATTTTTGTGAGTTTAGTTGTACGGTTTTGTGTGTCTGTATGTATGGACCAATGGTACACTGGTGCACCAAAACAGACGACATGCGTTGGAAAGTTAATGAGAGAAAAAAGTGAATACATATATATATATATATATTGTGTGTGCGTGTATGCATGTTTGATACGAGCGTTCGTGTTTTATATGATACGAAAAGAAGTGAGACAGACAAGAGGTATACAGACAGACAAGACAGAGGCTCTGACAGTAAATGTGTGTATATATGTGTGTGTGTGTGTGTGTGTGTGTGTGTGTGTGTGTGTGCGATAGTGCTGGGTCGGTTTGGCACACAAAAAGGGTGAGATAGTAGGGAGTTTGCGCATGGGCCCGCCACTGGCCTCTTTCCCTCTACCCGTTGGCCAAGGGGGCCGAGGAAGTGAAAAGGGCAGCAACACTAAACGGAGACGCGCGCGCGGACAGGGAAGTGTGAGAGTCTAAATTTCCCGCGTCTATATCTAACCGTTTCATATGCCTTCAGTTGACTTCGGTCTGTATTGAACGTAACATGTATCATATTTTTATTTATTTTATTTATTTATTTATTTTTTTTTGATCCAGTATATATAAAAATACAAATTTAATTAAAAAAAAGTCAAGATCACGTGACTTTTTAAAAAGTCGATTTGAGAAATACATTTTTATTTGTGAATTTAAAAAACAAAAAAAATTTCTAAAATTTTTATTTAAGAATTGTCTCAAATTTTATTAAAAAAAAAAGAAAGAAAATATTAAAACAATAATAAAGAAGAACAAACAAAATATGTATCGTAATATAATCGGTCGAAAGTGTCGTCCGATCGGCTCAGTTATACTTCACTAACTAAATCGGATTACTAAATAGATCTGCACACACATAATATCTTTAGATCAGGCATGGAAAGACATTTGACCAGGCTTCTGTCACAAGCCACGATTGTTTTCTGCATTGCAAATACTGCACCAGGTGATTGTCTTTTTTTTATGTTTGTTTTGTTTTACTATTTGTTTGTTGCTTTGTTTATAATCGTCCTTTTTGTTTCTTTGTTTTTTTTTTTTGTATTGTCATTAATAATTGATGTGTTTATAAATAATATGTTTTTATGCAAAGCAAAATTTTATGTCTCTCATGTGTTAAAATGTCTTGGTCGTATTTTAGGAAACCTCGAATGAAATCAGAATAAATCCAATGATTCTAATTAGAACTCAAGTTGATCATACAATTTTTCTACTATTATGCAAAAAATACGCATTATAGATTTACGAAAATTTAAACAAGAAAAAAGAAGCTATTTAAACATAAGAAACATATTATAACCCGCTCTCTGAACCTAGATTTCACAAAGACGAATTTTCACAAAGACATATTTGGATAGATTTTTAATTTAATTAATTAAAAATTATATTTTAATTTAATTAAACGAAAAATTTTATTCTCACTTCGCTATTTATTAAATAAAAAATATACTTCCAGGAGAAAATCACACTCATCTTTCTTAAAGTGAATCTTAAATTTTCAATAAGCGATTAATTTTGTTTCAAATTTTGGAAAATTGAAAGTTCTACAATAACTTTCTTTAATGCTGTAATAGATTGCGATAATTATTAAGTGATATTCTTTTCAAGAGGTACATTATCACCGCTTTTCTTTCAAAGTATCCACTAAATGAATTGTTTCAGAAAAATAAAAATAAAAATGTTTTAATAAAAAAAACAAGATAATTAATATGTTTCCTAATCTATCAAATTTTAGGAAAATTATATCCGATAACAGCATCAAGAGAAATAGAGAAGAAAAATGTTTAATTATTTTAAAGATTTTGACGAAAACCGTTGCGTGAATCTAAGTTTCTACATATGCGGGAATTCAGTATTCATTAAGACCGTTTAAACTTCAATTTATTAAAACAAAAAATAAATAAATAAATAAATCTATCATAATCCGCAAATACTTTTCCCCCTAGAGAAAATAGAAATTGTAACAAAAATGATTAAGCATTTTACATAATTTTGACAGCAGTGTTGGCAAAGGAATTAGACTTACAGAAATGCATAGAGGTTATGCAGGTTTAGTATAAGAAAACAAGGATTTTTTTATTCTCTTTTATTTTATGAGAGGCATTGGTTTTTTCTAAGAGAGTTCAGAGCATAAATTCTCGCCAGACACATAAATGTATGTTTTAAGGCTAATGCTGCCGAAAAATATTTTTTATTTTTTATTTTTAGAAAACTGAGTGTACTGTGGGTGTTTGTGTGCGTTTGCAGATAAAAAAAATCTGGTGTGAAACACACACACAACTTTCTCTTACTCCAGTTCTCAAAATTATAATTGACAAATTTTATAGTTTATGTACCAGATTTAATGCAATTCGTCGAAAACTGAAAAAACTGTTCAGTAAAAGCGCACTTCCGGTTTACTAATTTTCTTGAAACTGAATTTCAGCCATCCATTTATTTCTAATTAATTATGTTTGGATGATAGAATTGTATAATCAACTATGATAGCACTTTAGAGAAAAACATAACCCCACCGCCTCCCCTAAAAGTGCCCTTAAATTAATTTTCCCAGAGAAATAATTTAAATAAAAGATGTAGATCTTTGCATGTTTAGTTTATATATGAAGTATCAAAAAAATCGTCGAAGCCATTTTTGAGAAAATCGCAAAAAAGTAAAAAATCCAACTAGTAAAGTGGTACTTCCGGTTGAGGAATTTTGACAGATAAGGTAGTGTAAGATCCCATGGTGATGCCTAAATGGAATATCAAGTTTCAACTTTCTACGGTTTTTCGTTTTTGAGCTATGTTGTTCACATACATATATACACACATACACACGGACACACACACAGACCATTTGCTAAAAACCACTTTTTTGGATTCAGGAGGACCTCAAAACGGATATTTCCGGTGATAACTCGATATCGAAAATTTGACACGATTACAATACTTCCTCTTACTAGGAGTAAGAAAAAGTAAAAATTCAAATTATTTAAATAATATGATTTGGGTTTAGCAGAATCTGTCACATAGGATTGGATCAAGATAAATTAAACGAAAGCAGTAATTACTAGTTTTCAGGCAATTCAATATTTGTTTGTTTTTTTTTGTCGAAAATAACTGAAAATGATTCGGAATTTGGCACAAAACATATAACGAAATTCTATTATCAGTTTTGAATGTTTTATTTGAGAATACTGAATTTAAAAAAAAAATCCAAATAGCTATTACTCTTCTTTAGAGTGTCATTTTTTTTTTTTTTTTTATATTGCATGCTGCCACCACTAACAGTAATTATTAAATAAGTAAATCGAATTTTAAGAATACCAAAAAAAAAAAAAATGCGAATGCTTCTCAAAAAATAAATTTCGTTATATATTTTTCGGGATATTCCCCCTCCCACCAAACAAAAGACAGTAAAAGTTTCATCTTATCTAAATTTTGTATTGAACAAAAATTGTTTTATTTTTTTTTAAATCGATTTTGTTCTGTAACATTTTTTTTATAAACGTAACAACATTGAAGAAAAATATATATAAGGAATTAATTTCAATCATCTTAACAAAATAGAAAGGAGTGATTTTTAGATAAACAAAGAAATAATCTAGTTTTCAAGGAATACAAATCCTTGGTCTAAAAAAATGAATATAGAAAAAATAGGTTAAGGATAAAAAAAAATCTACTGTTTTTTGAGCGTTATCAGAACAGACAGCCAGACAGACGGACATAAAGAAAAACAAAAAAAAACACGAAAAAGAAAAACGTAAAAAAAATGCAAAATTGCATTATTTTTTTTTAAAAGACTTCTTTTCTATTTCATAGGAAAATTTATTTCATAAAGTTTTTCTTTTCTTTGAAAAACTTCTATGATTTGGTATTTTGGTTTATGCAGTAATTTATTATTACATTTTAATATATTACATTTGCAACATGTTCTGGTTGCGTGAAATATAATGTCTTTTTTTTTCTTTTTTTTTTTTCACGGTATCAACATTTTTCTGAATTATCGTAAATCTGATTGATCTCAGTTAAGCATTTAGAGGTTCGCAGATTAATTTCAATTTATTGTGACAAATTTACCTTATCCATTAATGCATATATATATATATAAATATATATATATAAAAAATTGTATTTTATGTATAGCATATTTTTGAAGTTAAAATTAGAATCTAGAGAATAAACTAAATTTAATTAGTCTTAATGTAATTTAAAAATAGTGGTATTATTTTGTCAATTAACTGGTGTCACTTTAAGAGAAGAGCTATAAAAATTAATTTACTAGAACTTTATTTAAATGCTTTTATAAATTTATCTATATTTATATATAAACTTTACTTTAATAGTATATATAAACTTTCAATTGAAATAATCAATTAGTTAACGATAGAATCTGATTTGATGAATATGACATAACAGATTTTGACAAAAATTTTTTTTTTTACCTGATCATTTGTAATATCTAAACAAATATTAAAATTTATTTATTTATTTTTTTTATTATTTAAAACTGCTTGCAAAAATACTATATTTGAATTAAGAGAAATTAAAAATTGTGAAAATCAATTTGAAAATTATATATATCTCGTCGAAATAGCCTTGAAGAATAAATTTTTTCATCAAGAATTATATATATATATAATATACATTTCTACTTTTCTCACATTATAATAAGCGAAATTAATGTGGCCTAATTGATTTTATTTATTTATTTATTTGTATTTGAATTTTTCGTATAAATGAGAGAAATATTTTTTGAAATCAATCAAAAAGACTAAAAGAATTTTTACAGGAAAATATTTCAAAAATACAATTAATTTTGTTGTTGGAAAAGATATGGAATTTTCCGTTTTAAACTGCTTAGGTCACTATTTGAAACATTTGTTTGATATAGCTGATTTTAAAAATATTAGTGACGAAAGCTTTGAACCAAATTCAAGAATTTATTTCGAACATATTTTTCCTAATATTCATATTTTATTAAGCACCATTAAAGTGTGACATAGAAATAAAGAGAGTGATGAAAATTTAATGTACACTTCGAATACGATTTGCATGAATGATCGTTACCTCAGCCTATCGTGTAAATCGATAATTAAATAAATAAATAAATTAAAGGGAAAACATTTTTTGGAAATTAGAAATAAGAAATTAATACAAAAATTAGTCCAAAGATTTTATTACTATTATTATCATCACTGAAGGTTTATTAATCATTTGTTCCTTGTTCGTTTCATTCTGGTTGAAGGGGATTTCACTTTACATCATTCGATATTATTATACTGGTTTGATGGTTGACGAATTTGTGCTTAATTTCGGATCGCACAGACTAGATAATGAACAAAAGGCCCTTAATTATCAGTTGTGTTTTTGGTAAGATCCTTGTATAATGTATCATATTGAACTAAACCTTGATTAATATCACTCTGAAACGTGGAGAATTCGTTCAATATTTGGGACATTTTGTAGAAAATGATTACCCAATTTTTTTCACTCCAATTTAAGACTTACGTGGATTTCTTTTGCTCTATAGGCAACTGATTCAATGTCCTCATCGTTATCAGGATTATTGTCATGATTATTTATACAGATTATAAAAAAAAACACGAGAAACAAAACAAAAACCAATGAAATGCACCTCTCTGCTGTCAAAGGTTTACTGAGCTGAGTAAATATGAATGCTTTATGTTGTGTACAAAAAAAAAAAAAAAAAAATGCTATAACCTTTTTTAAGTCTAATGCCAGTATTACTAAACTTGCGGAAAAAATGACCATACAAATATGTGCGCAGCATTTAATTTTTCTTTTTGAAAATTCGTTATTTTAAAAACCGAGTAAACAAAAAGAACTGCATAAATCGGAGGTTAAATGTACTATAAAAAAAGTTTTTCTATATTCTTTCTCCTTTTTTTTGGTTTTCAGATTATTGTCAAAGACGTTTACCCCACTGTTTTTTTATGTAATTTATTTTCAATCTATATTCCCTTTAATAAGTTGTTAAAATAGTTTCTGAATAGAATGAAAACATAAACTGGTTAGTGATTAAAATTAAAATCTGTTTATTGCTAAACGCAGATAATAATTAGTATACTTAACATAACACTGATTTTATAAAATGAGATGTTGAAGATTTGGTCACAAAAAAAAATAACGTTTTTCAAATTTTCACCTACGTTACGGTAAATTTATTCCCTTCTTCAGGGTTTTTACAAAGATTTCATAGCAAATCATAAATAAAGAATACAAAAATATATATATATATATGTATATAATATATATTACATCTTTTACATTATTATATTTTACAGTTTTTTATATCATATTTGTGTAAATTGCATTATTTGAGATGTAATTTTATTATGATTTTTCTGGAATAACCGCAATAGTTTAAAATATATTTAATTTGCAATATATAATGCTTTTATTGATTTATTTAGTTTATATATATATATATTACATATATTTTTTTGTATATTCTTTATTTTTGATTTGCTATGTAATCTTTGTACAGACTCTGAAGAAGGTAATAATAAATCTGCCAAAACGTCGGTGAAAATTTGGAAAAAGTTTTTTTTTTTTTGTGACGTAACCTCAACATCCATTTTATATCAAATACAGCGGTCGTAATGAACATCAAAATATAACATTGATTATATATAAAACATGCACCCTCAGTAGAAACAAAATATAATGTCCAAAATTAAATTTTATAACAGAAGGACTAATTAATTATAACCAATGTGTGGCCAATGTTAAAGTTTATTACCTGCTTCAAATCTCTATTTTTGACAACATAATATCTAAGGTAAAATAAAAACCATTATTTTCGATTAAAAATGAAAAAAATTATGAATTCAACGGAAAATCTAAATTTCACATTAAGATATTAGGGAAACACTAGATGGAAAAACCAGGAATTTTTGAAAATTCCAAAATTTTTATTTACTTTAAAGTAGAATTATATTTGTTAATAAAACTTATTCAACAGTTTACTTTTTAATCTAAATAATAAATTGTAGGTTATTCTATTTCAAAGTTAATTTAACAGCAATTATAATTGGTAATTTGAAAAATCATTACTTAAATTCCAGATGAATGTAACTGTTAATTATAACGATGCTGCATTGTTATAATTAATTATAATTTCCAAATCTGGCCATGGGCAAAAACACAACATAAACGCATATTTTTGTAGCTGTAAATTTTGAATGATTTACCCAGAAAAGTGATATTAAATATATAGTAGCCCTTAATAATATTTTTCATAGTGTATGTATAACGAATATAGAACATTCCATCGTGTAGTGGGCTTGAGCGGTTTAGTAAAAGGGCTTGTAAGTATAGATGTTTAAGAGTGAAGTATTAGAAATTATCCAGAGATCACACAGTTTTTAAAATAGATATATTATCTAAGTGAAATTATGTTACTTTAATATTTCACAATAATATGCTTATAAGTATACTGAAATTAATTGGAATAAACTCTTATGTTATAACTTAAACTGGCACAGTCCTGATGTGTTCACCTTGGTGTCTACACAAAACTGTCTTGAAGGAATGTCTTCTAATTGTTCGTTCAAATCCTCCCCTGTGAGAAGAAGAGGTAAGACAATGCTATCAAGTTCATGAACTCTAAACGACAATAATGGTCTTCTACCTAAATAGTGGTCCTTTTGCAATGTTTTTTTTTTCAATTTAAATATATTTTTATGTTTCTTGCATACATCACACAGTCTACAACAATATGAAAATTACCAAGCTACATCCTCCAAACTCCAGAAATGAAAAAAAAAAAACTGGTATGAAACACTCACATGTCTTTCTCTTATTCCTTTTAATACAAATGTAGATGTAGATTGTTATAAGGGATTTTGCACTGCGACCTTAAAGATCTATTGTGCCACTCAGAGCATTCTCACTGCACTGCCGGCCTCCAAGCAGTGTTCTCTAGGTATAGACAACACGGCCCATCACCGGAGAGTGAGTTGTAGAGGCTGCTAGAAGAGCTAATCCCTTCCTTCTCCCTTGGCTTTCGCCAATTAACTTGAGAGGGAAACCCTAGTTCGTATTCTGTGTTTGTTTTTGTCTGTAAAATGAAAAGTGTGTGTACAGTTCTGACAGTGAGTTGTAGATGCTCCTAGGAAAAGAAAATCTAAGGGCTTAGCTGGGTTCGAACCCGGGACCACCGGTTGCTAGTCCATACAACAGATACCACTTGCGGGCAAATAAAATGACAAATTTGCTTTAAATTTGAAATTTTATTCATCAATTTTACAAGTGGTGGGATGTCAAGTATCAAACTACCAACATAGCCACATAGAGAAATGATTACATTGTTGTCCAGAAGAGCGCACTAATAACATTGTAAAAAAATGAATAAAATTTGAAATTTACCGTCATAAATTCCGCACAATTATCTAAAAAATAATATAAAGTGGTAGGTCAGTTATATCTGGCAGTAGAGTGCCCAGTAATCCTCTTACTCGTTTCAGAGAAAATTCCAAAAAAAAATATAAATCTATTCAATAAAGTCACACTTGCTGTTAACCGGTTTTCTTCAAATTTAAAACTCTAATTTGGAAATCTAATATGTATTAATATCGTATAAGTGCATATATTGTATTAAAATAGTACTTCAGAGAAAGCTTAACGTTACTGATCCTCTCAGCAGGGTTCTGGACACCTCCAAACACAATTTTTCCGGAATAATATTACAAATAAAAGTGATAGGTATTTATAATATATGTGTAGGTAGTATACGAAGTTTAAAGAAGAAAATTGATGCTGCCATTATTGAAAAAAAAAATCGAAAAAATGGATAAACTATTCAGTAAATGCGCACTTCCGGTTGATGGAATTTGCTTGAATCCTTTATATCAGATGCCTAGACAAAGATACCAAGTTTAAGCTTTCTGTAATTTTTGTTGTCTCACACATGCACACACACACACACACACAGACAATTCGCTAAAAATATATTTTTCATCTCCATGTAACTTAAGGCCCACGAAAACCTTTTTTCCCAACGACGTAAAATTCGCCATACATAATCTACTAAAAAAAAAATGTCCTGGCTATGATCTGATCACAGTCAACATCCTTTTCCAATTCCCTAAAAAAGCCATAGTCTTCATTACCACTCTTTATAACTCTACCTTAAGGGCTACACACTTTCCCACTCCCTGGAAATTTTCCTCTATTTGTGTAATACCCAAACCTAAAAAAACCTTCCCACGAACTTACCTCCTAACAACCCATCAGCCTTCTGCCAACCCTCGGCAAAGTACTAGAGAAGCTGCTCCTAATTCGCCTTCAAAACATTTTTATCATCAACCTCCACGATTCCTGACCATCAGTTCGGATTCCGAAATTGCCACTCCACTAATCACCGTGTTGTGGACACCATAGCTTATAAGGGAGCTGAATCAATGCTGCCCAGGAGTTTTCTTGGACATATCCCAAGCCTTTGATAAAGTTTGGCATCAAGGCCTTACGCTAAAGCTCAAGACAATCCTACCTAGCACCTACTACCTTATCCTACGATCCTATCTATCAAATCGCTCCTTCCAAGTTAACCAAGGTTTTTCTTCCTCTTCAATTCATCCCATCCGCGTTGGAATTCCTCAAGGGAGCATACTTGCTCCCCTTCTCTACACAGTATATACGGCAGACATTCCTCTCAACCCTAACACAACTATTTATTCATTCGCCGATGATACGGCAATCCTTACCCAAAATATGGACCCTGTAATTGCTACCCGATCCCTTCAATCCCATCTTGAAATCCTCTAACCCTGGTTACGCAAATGGAGAATAAAGATCAACGACAGCAAATCCAGATACATACCATCCACTCTAAATCGCAAAATACTCCCTCCAATATACCTGAATTGTATTCCTATCCTTCAGACAAAGGGCGATATCTCGGCCTTTACCTTGATAAACGCCCTACCTGGAACCCATATACTCGACATTAGCATCAAGAACTTAACTTCCGATACCGAATGATCAAAAGACTTCTTGACAGACAATCAAAACTAACTCTCTCGTACAAAAAAACACTCTACATAGCTCTGTTCGCACCTATCTGGGACATACGGACTCGAACTATACGGATCAGCAAAGAGCTCCCATCTTCATCGTATCCAATCCTTCCAATCAAAAATCCTCCACACAATAGTCGATGCTCATTTTTACGTCAGCAACCACTCTATCCACAGTGACCTAAAACTCCCATTTATGTCCTAGACCTTGCCGATGTATTAAAGTCCCGATGTATTAAATTCCATTCCAAACTTTCCCATCACTACAATCCATTGATCCGCAACCTGTCACAGATGTGGTATCTGTGAAGGATTAGCAGTAAGTGGTTTACTGCTAATCCTTCCCGACGACTGGAGCGCCGATGGCCTCGCGATCACCTGATCGCTTGATAAAAAAAAGGGCATCCTTCGAATTCGCATCATCGGTGTCTATACTAACCCATCTATGATGGTCATTGTTAGATGGCCTTCATTCAATTCTGTCACGACAAGTTAAAATGTAATCTAAGAACGCTTACTTCCGGTGAAAACGAAAGTTTGAAAATTTGATCGCAATAATTCCTCCTATAAACCAGAGTAAGAGAAAGTAAAAAATTAGTGCAGGATTTTACTTTTTTCTTGATGGTATTTTTTTTTTTTTTTAATAGATTTCACTATCTAAATTTGCATACACAATTTTAATAAAAAATTCAGTGTTGAACTTTAGACATTTTAACGGTTCTACAGTTTTGAGAATAAATTTTTAATAGTTATACCCATATCATTCTCAAAATTTAAAATTCAAAAGTAAAAACAAAACAAAATAAAATCATAAATTATTCGTCTAAGTTGAACATTCTTTTTTTTTTTTATTATTATTATGGCACGGATTACTTTCCAACATAGAAAAGTTTGACTTTTTTACACGGAGTTGTAAACAAAAGTTTACTAGTAGACAGAAAACAGTAATAAGCTGTAATGATATGAATATTTACTGAAAAAAAAATGGCAGAGAATGACAATATTCTTGTTGTAAAAGTAAAAATAATGTTTGAATAGAATGACATGACATGAGAAGAACGTTTCTAACTAATGTAATATTTACGTGAGCTTCAAGAATTCTAAGACAGGCTTATTTTTTTCTTCGGTTAAACCACGAACTATGTATGATATAGATTAATAGTCTTTAAAAATAAATAAGTAATATAGAAATAAATAAAAAAGAATCTTAATGTAATGAGTTATAAGAAAGGAAAAGATAACATCACTTTATAGTTTCCATTTTGTTTTTTTTATTTTTATTTTTAGATAGCATAATGCCCTTGATGGCTTCTTACATTATCCGGGAAATCATCAGCCTGCGTTCTTTTATTTTTTTCTATCCCTACATTATTCAAAGTTTGGCTCTTCCATTTAACATTTTTTTTTTTTTGTATACAGAAGATTGTGTGTTATTTCCAAGGAAATGGATGAGACTACTTAGCCAGAGATAATTAACAACACTCTCTTTCCCTCGCTCACCCACCCTCTCACTAATTCTGACGCCACACACAAACGCACACACAAACGCACACACACACACACACACACACAACCGCAAACTCAACCAGGAAGAAAGAAAATGTAATGAAAATTTATTTAATGATGTCATCAACATTTTTGGTATTTCCAACTAGGAAATTCATTGGAAAAATTCTATATATTTATTTAGATATATTTATTTATTATATATATTTATTTCATGAAAATAACTTTTCCCAGTCAAAATTAAAATAATCATATTCATCGCAATTTGCATAAATTTTTGCTTCATTAAACTTTAAGGTTTATTCCCGTTTTCTTTTTTCTTTTTTTTTGTTTTTATTTTTGCAACTTGAAACGAAAACTGCTACAACGATTTTTTTGTTTTCAATCTTAATAATACTATATATATATATATATAAAATATTGTCCTATCACTTTTATTTGAAACATATTTTTTGGGAAGGGATAATAGGGGAAGATTTTTTTGGGGAAGGACGCTAAGACTTTAAAGCTTCCCTCATTTTCCTTTTTATTTATATATATATATATTTTTAAAGGGAATGTGCACTGCGACCTGAAAGATTTATTGTGCTCCTTGAGCCTACCTGCCGGCCTTAGGACAATGTTCTGTCATTAATGACAACACTTCCCATCACCGGACAGTGAGATGTGTAGGCTTCTAGGAAGTGAAAATCTAAGGGTAGCATATGCTGGATTCAAACTCGGGACCAACTCCTTGCTGGTACAGTGCGCTACCACTGAGTTTCCTTAGGTTATCAGTACAATATTCCAAAATACGTTCCACAGAAACTCCGGTTGGAACAGGATGACTGTGAAAAAGTTTAGACTAATTTCAGTTAGGATAACGGACCGACTTTTAGAATTATTTTGTTTTAGTCTAGGCAAAGTTATTTCTACCACATTGGTCTGTCTACCATATTGGCCCAGAGAGGCTTTGGATAGCATAGAGCTTGATGCCTCACCAACAGACGGAATAATAATAATAATATTCAAAATTCTATGACGACATAGTTCAAAAAGTTGCAATGAGTTAGACGTCAATCACATAAATGCATAACATTAGAAGAGGATATTTTTTCTCTTACTCTTAAATTTATTCTCTTACAAGTTAAAAAAAATAATAATCATTTAATATTTTTAATTTAAAAAATAAACTGAATTTAATAAATTTTATAAAAGATGTGAAAGATTTAACTGTTTACTACCATCTTTAATACTTTGACCGACAAAGAAATTCAATTAAATAAGAGGATAAAATATATATATATATATATATAAAATGTGCTGTTATATTTTTATATTATTTATTTATTCATTTAGACTTATAACTTGGCTTTTTCGTTTTTAGTTTTATTTTTTCTTTTTCTTTTGTCTTTCTTTTCACAAATTGAAAATTTATAACTCACTAAGAGGTACTCTTTTTCAATAAAAGAAACGTGATAATATAAATTTCTATCCTTTTTATATTTATTTTCCTTTATTTGAACAAGTTCGTGTGATTGCAAGAAGAAGGGAGAAAATAAGGATAAACAATAATTAAGATTTGTGCCGAGTACGTTCAGCGTTAGACTTCTGTCTATTTTTTTTTTTAACTTTCACTTATTACTGGTACGAAAAGTATCGTAGTCAAATTTTGGAAATTGAGTTTTCATCGGAAAATACATGTTTCCAGGTTTTGAGTAAGAAAATGGTTGGTATGTAAAAAAAAAAAAAATATATCCCAGGATATTCCGTTAAAATATATTTTGATATTCCGTTTAGATAGCACCATTTTGTATCTGATATGAAAGTAACCGGCAAAATCCATCAACCGGAAATGTGACTTTATTGACAGCTTCTTTTTTCTTTTGTTTTCAGTTTTTCGCAATTTTATCAAAAACAACTGCACCAGATTTTAAACTTCTATACTATCTACACATTAAATATCTTTCCCCATTATTTGAAAATGTTTTTTAGAAAAATAGTACTGTACAATGTATGGTTCTATCACCTGCATAGTATTCACACGTTGTACACCGTAGGAAAAAAAAAATCAGTAATTAATGATTCGCACCATGGGGGCATCGGTGATCTCAAGGCTATGGTTTATTTGGACGACTCTCCCTTTAGGCAGCCGGTCTTTAGTCTATGGCTATTTTGTATATCATCATGTGATCCACAGCGCTCAATATTCACAATCTGCTATCTCACCATCATGAAAATACAAAACTAATGAAAAACATAATGTTAGATTATTAAAAAATATAACAACAAAATTGATACAAATTTATATCGCACGACTCATATGCTTGAATCTCGTCTTATGAAAACAACAACAAAAAATCGCAAAAGGTTGTTCGACGTAAGGAACGCAGGTGTGATCGATCATGTGATCCCTGGCCCAAAATTGCTTATTTATGAACGTAGGTGGGTGACATAGAATATCTTCTAATTGAAATAGTTCCTTTCTTTTATTTTTTTCAACTATATCAAAGATTCCCTCTCTTACAAGCAGTTTTCACAGATTTAAGTGACCACCAATTGTCTTCAAACTAATAATTTTTACTAAATATTTGTCTTCAAATTAAAATATAAAATAAACTTTTACCAATTGGAGAATCTAAAATTAATAAAATGGCTTTTTTGATGAAACCATACAGTGTACGGAAGAATCCCCACTCCCAGAAAACTTCTTAAAATTGACTTTCTGTGTGGAAAAAATGTCCGCTGAAAAGTTACAGATCTCTGTATTCACAGTAGTGTAGAAAATTTAATGGAATCCGTCCATGTTTTTATGGATAAAATCGTAGAAAAATGAAATAACATAAATAAAAATGCACTTCCGGTCAACCGATTTTATTCAAACTCAGAATTTTGACAACATATTCAATTCTAATTAGTATTATTTAAATGATAAAATGATATATTAACTAATATAGCATTTTAGTGGAAAATATAACCTCACCTATAAAACCAGTTTCAAATTCCTCACCTATTACTCAGAGAAATGTTTCAAACGGAAGCTTTAGTTCTTTATATGTGTAATAAAAGTAAAATGAGTTCTTTATATGTGTAATAAAAGTAAAAAAAAAAACACATTCAGTAAAGTGGTACTTCCGGTTGAGGAATTTTGACAGACAACTTACTATTGAATCCCATAGTGATACCTAAACGGAATATCAACCTTCTGTGATTTTTCGTTGTTGATCTAAGCTATGCTGTTGTTCACACACACACACCATCCATACAAAATTTTGAAAAACCATTTTTTTTGGCCACAGGAAACCACAAAACTTGTATTTCCGGTGAAAAGTCGATATCGAGAATTTGATACGATTACAATACCTTCTCTTACTAGGTATAAGAGAAAGTAAAAACAATTAAATTAGATAACATTTTTCTATATGATTTGAAGGGATAATCAACGATTCAACCTGTTAAGATACATTAATGGCATTACTAGATTTCCAAATTTGTGGAAAATCGATTATCTAGAAGTGCAACTTTGCAGAATCGTTTTCACTGTGTATAGTAATCTCTCTAACAGACGGCGTTTGTCATTGTTTATAAATATTTTGTAATTCTTATATTAATTATATTCGTAATTTGTAATCATTTTTATTACATATATTTTTGAAACATTTTTCTGGAAAAATTGATAAGGATTCTGTGGAATCAGGGACGTTAAATTTCAAATATTATTAGGGTGCCCTGCTATGCATGCCAGGGTCCCAGTAAGAGAAAAATTGCATTAATGTTCACACAAGTTTTTTCTTTGTAAGATTTTCAGTGAAAAAGAGTTCCCAAAAAAGAAATATATGTCCGTATGTTTTCCTTCTGTTATTTATTTGTTTTTGTTTTTTTTTTCTCCTTATCCAATTTCTCGTCTAATCTGTCCAACTAAGGAGGAAAAAATATCTCTAAGGAATTGGTTATATGAATTGGTGAGGACTGGAAAATAAGCTGGGATAAGAATGGTGAGAGAGAGGATTGAAATAAATAGCATTGGATTTGGATATTGGGAAACCAACAAAAAGAAAAAAATAGAGAAGGATTGACTTTGGAGTGGGTAGAAGAGAGTGGGTGCGACGGAGAGAGAGGAAGAAGGCAAAAAAAAAGTTAAGTGTTACGCGATTATCATAAACTAACAATTGAGTGGGAAATGGAAGATAGCTACTATGTATGTGTGTGTGTGAGGAGGGGTTTGTGTATGTATGTGCGTATTTGTGTGAAAACTCGTGAGATAGAGAGAAGGGAGAAAATACTCTCTCTTCGGCTATTCAACCATAGAAAGTTAAGGAAGAGAAATAAACTGTGAAGAACCTTTCTCACAAACTACAATATAGCTCTACTTTCACAATGCACGAGTGGATAAACTACGCACGACAATCATAGCACACCACTCACTAAATCTTTATACGTATTCTCAATAACATAACGGAACAATATTTCCTCTCTCTCTCTCTCAATATATATATATAGAAAGAAATCTTCTCAGCAATACGTACATAATTCATTTCTCATAATAACTTAAATAAATAGCCAAATCTAACACATATTAAATGCCCCACCCCGTATAAAAAAAAAAAATCCAATGCATATATCAAATTTTTTATTTATTTATCATAAATGCTAAAAAATAATAAAGATATTGGACACCTGTTGTCACATCCTAATCACCCTCTTACTCTGAGACTTAATTGAATTGATTTTTTTTTTTTTTCAGATTTTAGTGGTGACTTTTTTTTTATAAAATTTACTACGAGGTGGGGTCTTCAGTGTAGCGCTGCCGTAACTTAACAGGAAAGGCGTCAAATAAATGAACAAGACATCACATACATTTTTTATTAATATTTTATATATACTTTTTTATTAATTTAAAATATAATTAAGACGAAAGCATTAATATATAAAACATTTCTAGGACAAAGATCTAATGACTAATATGTGCCTGCCTGTTTGAAGTAACTAACCTGTCTACGTTCGGTTTTCAATTCAAGACATTATTGAGCACATTCCAGGACATCCTACCTAGCGCATAGCGCCAAAACCGGTGGCTATGGTCACTTAGCCTAGCCTACGTAATAGGCAAGTTTCCATCTCTGCCACGTGGAGGCGGTCCTCTACATATTCCGGCGCATTACCACTACTTCACGAGCAAACTCGACAAAGTCTTTAAAATTGCCAGCACTTCTCATTAACTCTTTACAATCTCCCAGCAAATTCTCTCCCCTTCTTTTCTGCTTGAATTCCATGTGGATTCTTGCCTCGTCGAGGAGAGGACATCGGAAGAGAACGTGATGCACTGTGTCCAGTTCCCCGCATTCGCAATTCGGGGAATCTTTCTATCCCAGCTCATGAAGCTTAGAATTGAACTCCCCATGGCCTTGAAATATTGCGTTACGGTTGGGATAGCTCCAGCCATCGAATCAACAGTCTGTGATGCAGATTTGAAAAGATTGTATGCGATTCTCCCTGTCTTTGCCTCATCCCAGCGTCTTTGCCACTTCCCAAGCTCGTACTCTTGGATCATTCTCTTTGCAAGGGCAGGAGAGGTCTGACTGGACAGCTCCTCACCATCAAGAACAATCATTTCCCCTTTCTTGTACTTATGGGTAAGGGTCCTCATCTCAGCGAGGAGATCAAGCAGCAACACCCAGCGATCACCGGTAAGGAGACCGTGGAGGCTGTCGCATAGGCCCTTGTTACAGAGCACAAAATGGCTCTTTGCATTCGTAATAGAGTGCCGCTGTACGACTGCCTGTGCAGCTTGTCAGCCTAACAAGCAGCTGCGTACGTGCAACATTCGCTATCTCGCCCCTATAGATGGTAAAGACCACAACGGGCTAATCTTTTGATTCCCCGGTACAAGTTGAGGCATCCGGAGGCAACCCGCTGAAGATGAGGTTTAAAAGAAAGCTTCCAATCCAAATGGATGCCCAGGACTCAACTGGGGTAAACTGGGTTACGTGGACTATTCTGTGCTCGTCCACCCTTATCTAGGGAGTAGGACTAGGATGAAGCTTGCCTTTATAATTAAGACGAAAGCATTAATATATAAAACATTTCTAAGACAAAGATCTAATGACTAATATGTGCCTGCCTATTTTGATGTACCCAACCTGTCTAGGTTTGGTTTTAAATTCGAGATAGTTACTATGAGCTCCCTTTCTATTTGAAATTTGTTTCTATATTTAGATTTTAAAGCAGCTTTTAAACAGCAGAAAAACCAACTTCGCCAAGATAAATTGAGTTTAAATTCCTGCGTATTGGATTACTTTTATCTATCTCTTGATCTTATATTGTACAGGAGGCGCAAAATTATTCAAGGTAAAAAAGGATTGCACGAAATACAAAAGATTGAGAATCGTTGGTGTGGCGTATAGTATTTTCCCCTACCACAAAGATTCGCCAACTAAATAAACCCCCTACCATGATTCTACAATTTTTATACTGATAGAATATGTACATAATATAAAATTTACTATTTGTAATATAAAACCCAGCAGTGATACCTTATTTCTGTTATCATTTTTACCCTTGTAGATATTTTTACAGATATAAAGTTCAAAACAACAACAACAACAAAAAATGTTAAAACAGATATTCTGTTTACTTCCTAGCCGGACGAAACATTTAATTTTCAGCAAAAACGGTTCTACTTCATTGATAATCATGACCATAAAGTTTCTCTTTTAAACTTGAATATTTATAAAATATAAAGACATTTCATTTTTATTTATAAAGTTTTCCATTTAAAAAAACAAAAACGGAAGCAATATTGACGTCAGAAAATTTCCTTTTTAAATAATATTTGTACCTGGATTTCAGGAAATGAGAAAACTAAACAAACTTTTCTATATTGATTAATTGATTATGTCAACATTATGGTAAATTTTCAGTTCAATTTATATTACCAATTTTTAACAAGTAATTATATTAATTCTGCAATAATTTCATGGCAGTTTTTCCAGCGAAGATGGGCATATTTTCCTTTCTAACCGATCTTGTTATTAATTTCAGTTCATTATGAAACTGTAATGTAATAGGATGTGAAGAGAGGGATCTAAAGCAGAGAGAGAGAGAGAGAGAGAGGCACACAAAAATTGAAAGTCTCACTCGCTACTTAGGCCAGACTAAAGTGGGTGACAGGTACATATGCAGCTGAGCTAGCCCTACAGACGGACAGTATTTTAATATTTTATACATCAGCTGACAACGCGTCAGCAACATTTCTCTTTACTCACTTCTAAATCTCTCACTACCAATTTCTCTAACCGTGCAAAGTCCTGGCAGTTTATGTTACTTTCTGATTATACAGTGTTCAGCATTATTTCTAGTTTATTTGTCTCTCAAACCCAATTCTCTCCTTCTCGTCACATTATAAAATTATCATGTAATTACAAACCTGGCCAGATCATAAGCTTTTTATTATTTCTATCGACAAAGTATTCCTTTTAAATTGCCTACTATTCTAGACAAAATAATTGACTAAATGAAATAATTGAAAAATAGGTGACTAAATTCAACAAAAAATAAAAAATAATCATGACTTCGAATCATTTGTTTTGACTAAACATTTTAAAAACTTATCATTGATTTATACATTTGACATTTGATCTCGTTAGATTGAAATAATTGAAAAAATATTATAAGAATTCAAATAAGATTTTGTATTAACTTTTGTATGAATTTAAAATAACCATTATTAGCAAATTCATAAAAAAAAAATTATTAATGTTTTTTGAGAAAAGAGAAGAAGTATTTAAAAATCTATTCAGATTGGAAAATGAATATAAAATGAGAATAATTTCCACTTCGATGGATATTCCCCTTCCTTTTCTCTTTTAACACTCACTTTATCTCTGCTACAGAGTTGAATTGTAAACAGTGTATAGAAGATAGGAAACTAAACCTGGAAGAGAGAGAGAATACTGGCTATAGGAGAACGTGGAAAGTGATTGGAGAAGAATCATCGTGTACGCTGTTTAACCCCTTTCCACTTGGGTACCTTGGCGAATGCTGGTATGAGAGAAACCGTTTCGGCTGAAGACTAAGTTTTCCGTTTTGCTGAACAAGTTTTCACGATTGGCAACCTACCATTCTGTATAGTTGTACTACCTTAAACTCTACACTAAACCACACTGTTCTGCTACACTTTTCAGTCTGGGATGATAACCCTTTCCCTTCGTTTTACAAAGCTTGTTTTATTTCCCTATTCACTGACATCACTACAAACTTATTTTTACTCTCACCATTGCTTTACATTTTTTCTTTTCTTTTTTTCCAATTGAAAATGGAAATTTGTATTAGCTTGTTTCACGATCTTCAAGCAGGAAATGTATCTTGCCAGAAATTCTATTGAGTTAAATATTTACTTTTTATTGTCAAAGATCATCAGCATTATCTATTTTCCAATTGGCAAGTAACTCCCCAAGAGTAAAGAAATGCTGATGCCGATTCTGATCTGAAGTCATGAGGGAAGGACGAACATACAAAATTTGAAGGACCAACAAAATATCCAATGAAATAAATGAACGCCTACTTCATTCGCATTCAACAGACAATAGATATATACATACTCACTCATTCATACCAGACATAACTACCCTAAGGACCTCTCAGTACTCGATATTCCTGTGAGACCAGCTAAAAATTCTATAACTACCCGAGCTACCACAATCATACACACTCAAACAATAAATGACTGTCATGCAAAACATACATTCCGTCTACCCAAGGAAATCTCCCCATGTTATTCGACGTACAGAGTGTCCTCTGCGAACTCTGCAAACGCGCTCACTTTTTCTAGCAGCACAAGAAAACTATCGTTATCTAGGTAAATATGAATACCAACGCTAGATGTAAGTTTACGAGTGAAAATCCTCGTAGCACACACATTGTAAAATAATAATAATATGTTCCACGTAGCGAACAATGGAACATATTATTTCATTATTTTATGTAGAGGAACTACACACAGCGACAAAGACCTTCTCCCACCTACAGGAAATATAGGATTTGATTCATCTTAGCAGGCATATTTTTGCTATGCCAGGCCGATTTTGTTTTTTTTAACAAATCATCTAATGATGTCATTCCATGCCATTTGTAATTCAACTGTATATGTCCAGTCACTAATCTCGATATTGCATAAACTAGTCTGCCGAGACTATCCTTATAGCTGCTAACACATCTGGCCACAAATTTGTAGGTTGTCCTTCCGTTGGTAGGTTGGACTAACGGAATTTCCATTTCTCTAGGAAATCTTGCCGAAGTTTTCTTCCATCTTGCATTTGTTGATCAAATTCTTAGTAATATATAATATAATATAATACTAAGTAATAATATAATATAATATAATATACTATGTTTATTTACGCTATTTTTTAAGGCAATTTTGCAATTTTACTTCTGTTAGCCCAATAAAGAGAAGAGCGCCGGTGAAACGGGTTATCAAAAGCTTTTTCTCTTCTTTGATCAGTGCCTGACAGGTTTTCAAGTGTGGGGAATTCATGTCATCTTGGTGGCGTAGTGAGCACATTGAATCCCTGGCCACTTAGCCGATAAAGATGGATCTGTCTGTAAGTAATCATGGTCCGTGGCTATTCTGAAACAGGCGGAACAGCTACTTTACGCGGAATGTCGGCGGGAAAGGAGCCATTTTTACCTTTGTATGAATCCAAACGTTTGCTTTTATTTAAACGGAAGTGTTCTTCCATCGCCGCTTCGCTAAAGTAATTGGCCTACTTAAAAAAAAATTGAAATGTTGTGACATTTCAGCACCCTTTTTGACCGAGACATCGATTTGACAATTGCTTGTATTCCATTGTAATTCCAAATCGTCACCTCTTCTTAGGATTTTGATACTATAGTATATAATATATAATGAAATACTCAAAGTAAGTACTCAACAAATGAATCTTATGCATTACTTAAATTTTAAGTTCAGATAGATCTCTGAACCAGAAAAACCGTTTTCTTTTTTATATATCAATTACTACTTCTATTTCTAGGACATTCTCTTGCTGCAGTTCACAAAATTTAAGTGACAAATTTTCTTTAAACGTCGATATTTGCATAAATATCATAAATTTAGATGTAGTGGGGTTCATATACCCAAGGCGGGTAATAGTGGAAATGGTTACACTGAACTGCAGAAAAGAGCGCCAATAAAATCGAAGAAGTTTCTCTTCTTTTATTTACATTTAATTTCTAGAATGGAATAATTATTGTCACATTAATTAGCTGCAGTAGAAAGAAATAAAAAACAGCGAATGATTGATAATATGTTTGGACAAAATATTTCAAACTAAAAAAAATAAGAATTTATTATTCAACTCCTTAAATTATAGAATTAGATCAATTCGTCAACTCCGTTATTTATTACGTAAATTTGTGGCATGTTAATTTTATTCTTGACAGCTCACTGACACCTCTATCTATTTTAATAGATAAACGATCTCAAGATGTTTAAGCTGAGAATTGAAAGAAGAAAAAAAAAAAGTAATAAGAAACTACGAAAGAAACATTGGAGCTACATTTCACGTGAATTTACTACTTTTCTACAAATAGGAGACAAGTTTGGAAAATTGACGTGGAAAAGTTTGAGCCTTGTTGAGTTTAAAGTAGAGCGTGAGAGAGCAACTCAAAGTGGTATAGTTTCCAAACAGATAGAGATAGACAACACATTCTTGACACTTAAGATATGTTACTGCTTCTAGCTATACTTGGAATTTGTGTGCGTGCGTATGTATGTACAAGTATGTGACGTCATGTTCTGGGTTAGTCTCTGACACCAAAACCTTTTCAACTCCATAGCTACCACATTCACCCTTCCTTCCACCCCTAGCCACATACATACTCAGATAATCTCTTGTAACTTCATTTCCCATACGATTCACTCTCACGAACATCTGTTAAGTCTAATCAGCTGACATATTTATCAATATAAATATATAATCTTTCTTCTTATCTAGAAATTCCATTTCAACAAATTGAGGGAAACATGAAATTAATTTCTCACTAATACTATATAACCTTGTCTGACATTGTAGGTTTAGATTATTTTTTCAACAAATCATCTATGACGTCACTTTAAGTAAGATTATCTCAAAAGTCAACTATTATTACAATCTCAAGTAACAACAAGTAACTACAGTTCTTAAATATAAGTTTCCAAACAATGTCAATAAATGAAGAACTTAGTGAATGAATCTAATGAAGAATTGACTCATATTTTTAAGTTCAGATCAATCTCTAAACCAGAAATTCCCTTTTTGTATTTTTTATTAATTATAATATGAGATTTTATCCATCGTAGCATGTATATTTTTGATGTTCCTGACCGGTTTTGGATTTTCATTTATAGTCAAAATAATGTTATTATTAATTTGGTGAGGTGAGTTGAATTCAACTTAATCTTTTTGTTATGAACTACATCTTTCTAGCAACAAAAACATTAAGTTGAATTCAACTCACCCCCTTGAGGGAACCCGTAAGAATGTGGAGCTTATTCCAACTGAGGCCGATACTTGCTTCCGACCTCCCTGGGTTATAATTTCCCTTTTCCTGCCTCAGTCCTGGGAGGGAGTACCAGAGTTGGGAGCTCCTTGTTTCCTCTTCCTTCTTGAGTTCCTCTAGGAGGGACTGGTCGCTGACCCCGCAAAATGGTTCAGGCCCATTTAATGGGATGCAGCACCTTTCCTTGCAAGAGCGCCGGCCTTTACATTCCCAATAATCACAATAATCGTTGAAATTTAGTATTGCAGTATTTTTACAACTCTGAACTGGAGTGTGTAAAAGTCATAATTTTCTCATTTCTTAAAGAAATAACTATTTCCTAGTACAATGTTACAAAATAAAGTGATAGCCATTAATGTACATTGTAGATGGCATACGAAGTTAAAAGAAAATCGTTGAAACCAATTATTGAAAAAATCGCTAATAATGTATTTTCACGAAAACCATTGTAATGTTTGTTCTTCAAACTTGGTATGAATGCTAAACTGCACAGATATAAAACTATTACTTTTATTTGGAATTATTCTAAGAAAATATATTTATATATATATTTTTTAGGCGGTTTTAATTTTCTTGGGGCGGAATTCGTGATGTTAAATTCATGGGCGCTCTCTTCTGGACTATAATGTTATTATATTAAAGTGACTCTGAGCTAAGGGTCATACCAGCACGTCCCCCCAATCTTCAATATTAATGTTAGACCTTTAAAAAAAATAAAAATGACCAATTTTATAGCAACTTCGTCAATGTTCTAATTCTAATTTCCTAATTCAATGGTCTAATCTAAGTGTGTAAACTGAATTTGCTCTGTGCAAGTCTGTGTTATCACACTGTCTGACAAACGCATCCTGAAGATGGGCGAACGCCCAAAACCTGTCGAGGACAACAAAATGAAGCAGGCTACCACGGAAAATGTCTCTGATGCTTTCCAGCTCTTCGGAACCAACCACTACAACAAAGTTCTAATTGTTGACTGTAGTAAGGGACAGCCTGGTGTGTGTACCTCATATCACATTTTTTTTCTTGTATGTCTATGTCGTTCTTTATGAGTGCATTGTATTTTAGACAGTCTTCAGATATAATTTTTATTTAATAATACATCAATGTGTTTTAATATATATATATATATATATATAGAGAGAGAGAGAGAGAGAGAGAGCGAGAAAGAGAGAGTGTGAGAGAATGAAGCATTAATTAATGAATAAATTTTCCACAAAAATTAATTTATGTTTGGTAGCTCAGTTGAATTTTGATTTGGACTATATGTATTGAGTTGTATTATGAGAGAAAATGTTGCTACTGAAGTAAAAAAGAAATTAAAGTAATACAAACTGAATATATTATGGTAAATGGTTAGTGGGTTAGTGGTTTACAAAAAATAGTAGGGCTTCAATCTTCTAAGGTGGACTTCCGGTCTTCCTTATCGGTTGCCAGCTTCCACGGTTGCCTGGACCTCTGGTGTTTGCTCGTGACCCAGCCACTGTAACCAGATGTTCTACCAAGCATGATGGCTGATGAACAAGATGTACAACTTGAATTGATACGATTTGTACGGAGATGTACTGACAAACTTGTACTAAGACGTACGTAAATCTGACGTTCTCTAGCCAGAGATTATCGCACACCAACACTTGGACGTAATAGGGCCGTAGTAGTCTTGTATACTAGTGAGGAACGGAAGCTGATTGGCTGTAAGACCCTTTCCTCACTAGTATACAAGGCTAGGTAAGGGTCTTGCTGGCCGCAACGTTGGCTTCTTTAAAGGTGCTGACGCTCGGCGTTATAATTGCTAAAATTGATTAAAATAAAATAAAAATTACCCTGTTCACTTCCTGAACATACCGCCCACCTAAAACCGAACGGTTTCACAAAAAGAAAAAAGTTCTACAAAATAACGAAAGTTTCTATAAAGATAGAAAAATACGACATACTAGTGTGTGTCCTCAACAGGACATATAGTTTGAGAGAGGGGCACTAATTTACCTAGAGCGCGACGAAATATACCATTGCTATTTTTGATGGTTACTACTCGTATAACCCCATCATCTCCCGGATGGCAAATGACAATTCTAGCAGTTTGCCAATGTAGTGGAGAAGTATTAGAGCTAACAAGTAAGACTAAATCCCCCTCCCTGATCGGCTGATAATGTTTATACCATTTAGGTCGACGTTGAAGGGTGTGCAGATATTCTGTGTTGCAAGCTTTCCAAAAGTGCTGAACAGAGCTTTTAATAAGTTGCCATATGGATAGGCGATTTAAAGCTAGGTGGGATAAGTGTTCTTTTGGCGGAGCAATTAAAGGTGGCAATTTGCCACACTCTGGGTCGTCGTTTAAGCGCCATAAAGGACGGGAATTGAGAATCGCTTCAATTCGAGTAATCATCGTACTTAGTTCCACAAAGGTCAAAATCGTGTCCTTAATAACTCTGCAAAGGTGGTACTTTGCTGACTTTACCGCTGCTTCCACAGCCCACCGAAGTGAGGCGCGTAGGGCGAAACGAACAACCGCTGAATTTCTTTGGCTGGTATGACGTAGGATGGCATCCCTTGTTTCCTGTTCTCTAATCCACGCAAACAGCGTTTGGAGGGTATGAGCAGCACCGACGACGTTCCTACCGCAGTAGAATATATTCGCTCAGGTAGGCGACGACGAGCAATAAATCTATCAAAAGCTGCGCGAAAGGCTTCCGTGGATAAATTCGACACAATTTCTAAATGGACAGCTTTTGTGGCGAAGCAAACAAATACAGCTAAATAAGCTTTCACGATAAAGGAATTGCAGCCACTACTTTGCCTGATAGAAAAAGGACCCGCATTGTCTACCCCTGAAGTCATGAAGGGTCTGCCTTGACGAACTCTTGTATTTGGAAGGTTTCCCATAAAGGGATGAACTGATTTTGCCTTCATACGGAAACAAGTAATACATTTTGCCAATTGACTGCGAACAGTTTGTCTTAAACGAAAGATCCAAAATTTTCTTCCAAGGAAAGCTCTCAAGGTTTGTGAACCAAGATGATAGTATGCCACATGGTAATGATCTACTATTAGGTGGGTCAGATGAGCGTTCTCTGTCAGAATAATGAAATGCTTAGTAGGATAGGGTAGATCAGAATTTTCCAAACGTGCGCCCACCCTGAGAATTCCGCGTTCATCTCTAAAGGCTGCAAGAGCTATGAGCTGCTTAGAGAATGCCTTCTTTTCCCTCCAGCAAAATTTCTCAACAAAATGAGACTGCTGCACAGCCTTACTGCAAACTGTAAGAGCGTTTTCCATCTCGACAGATAAAAGAGGGCTGTATGTCCTATTCAACAGTGATGACATCGTGTTAGCAATAAATCTAAGCGCATAAGCCAGAATGCGAATCATTGGCCTGTAGCGTGAATGATTTGAAATCCAGGAAAGTACGAGTTTAACTTCAAAAAACAGCTTGTCTTCGACCGGGTCCCAGTAGCTCGTGACCGCTGCTCTTAAGGAGCAAGGATATGCTTGGGCAAAGTTCTGGAACTTTATCGGGAAGTGTAGAGTGGTGAGAAAGTACAAATGGTATTTCATACAACCGCCCACCATGGCTCATAATTAATCATTCTTCCGGAAAACAACCTCTTGAAGCAATGTCAGCCGGGTTTTCAGCTGATACAACGTGATGCCACCGGCTTGCTTCATAGTTGTCAAGAATGAAGATTATCCGGTTTGCAACAAAGGTTTGCAATTCATGAGAGGATTTCCCTAGCTACGCCAGTACGATGATGGAACCTTCCGCTTTTGTTATACCACATCATTGTGTGTTTAAATCCTCAGATTCAAAGATTCGTATGGTTTCGACGCGTCAATGAGCATTCCAGGTTCTTTAAATAGCAAATTGCACGCACGCAGGAAGTTACAGTTGGATATCTGTGACATCAACCTTAACTTTCGGCGTCACGCGGTTGCAATCACCGTAGATTTGGTTAAAATATACCGTCAGATCTTATGAACCCAAGGGATAGAAAATATCACCATATATTTTGGCGTGCAACCCCTTCAGAACCCTTACAGACTTATGAGCTCAGAACAGTAACTTAAGGAATTGCATCCGCTCCCTTTGCAACATTAAGAACTATTCGTCAATTAATCAAATATGAAGGCCAATTCTATCCGTTGGCATCACGCGTCCTTCAAGATGATATCTATGTCGATGACATCGTATCGGGGCTCATACATTAGAAGAGGGACTTAAAATGAAAGATCAGTTGATTGAATTGCTCGGGAAGGGTCAGTTCCAAATACATAAGTGGAGCAGCAATGATAGAGAATTTTTGAGATTAATGGGCCCGGACGCTGAAGTGGGTCAGTTACCTCTAGAACCTAAAGAAACTTGCGTCATTAAGATATTAGTAATGTCCTGGGACCCGGTCGGAGATAAGGTGTTTTATAAAGTTAATCCCGTGAGCCCACGAGTTACTAAGAGAGGCATTCTTTCCTCCATCGCTCGCTTGTATGTTCCCCTGGGCATGCTCGCACGGTCATTTTTAAGGCTAAATGCATATTCACTACTGTCTGGTTGACCCGTGTTAATTGGGATGAGCAAGTTCCAGCCAGTATTGCTCATGAATGGTTGATATTCAGCAACCAACTTCCTGGCTTAGAAAGCATTAAGATTCCCAGATTTATTTTCTTTCCAGAGACAAAGGAAGCTCAAGTATTTGGTTTCTGTGATGCCTCACAGAAAGGTTTTGCAGATGCGCTTTATTTGCTCACTTCTTCGAGTTCAGGATAAGTTAGCTTAAGCTACCTCTCACTAAAACAATTTCAATTCCACGCCTCGAGCTTGCAGCGGCACATCTTCTCATGAAGCTTAAATTGTCCATTAAGCGATTCCTAGACGCTATATCAGTCACAGTTGTCTCTTACTTCACAGATCCCACCTTCGTATTTGCTCGGTTTTGTAATTGTTAAAATTGATTAAAATAAAATAAAAATTACCCTGTTCTCTTCCTGAACAATTTAATTTGGACAATTTCAACACAAGGTCTATAATAATAATCAACTAGAACTGAAACAAAGAAAGTAAAAAATGGAAACCCAATTGTATTCTGTTGAATGTCAAATAACTGATTCAAAACAAGGAATAAAAAATTAAAAACCTGTTGAGTATACAGGAGATGAAAAGAAAGGTTTGTATCTCTCCTAGTGGTAGCAATCAACCAATTGTGAAATTTAACAAAGCTCGTTTAGTGGGGTGGGGTGGGGGGTGGGGAATCAATGGAATCGTTGTTGTTTTTTTTTCCTTTCACTGACACCAAAAAGTGATTTGTTTCAAATTTAAAAAATTGAAATTTCCACTATTCTTCCAATGTTCCCCAATATTGGACATTTTAATTGCCTTCAATATTTTTATGGTAGTTCTATTAATGACAGTTTTGCTCATCACACTCTTGATCGAACCAGTTTTTTGTCCGGTCCTAGATTTTTCAATCTGTCAGGATCTTATTTTGGAGCATAATCGCACTCAACGTTTCCCACAATCATATCAGCCTACAATCATATCTAAACTGAACAGACATCATGACATTTATGCACTGCTTAAGAATCAATTATTAGGTTTAGCTTCTAGCACCCAGAACCTTTCTAGTGCTAATCACTGTCATTTCCTGAGCTTTTGAGCTTTGTCAGAATAACAAAATTGCTTCATTTATTTTCTAACATAAATACAGTGGTGGTGTGGGGACAATTAGTTAGCAAGGCAGTTTTAGAAGTGTTTACATTGTAGTCCAGAAGTGAGAGCATTAGAAATTTTGTTGTAGATTCCTCACAACCCGTTAAAAACAATTTTTCCAAAAAGATGTTTAAAATAAAAATAATAGGCCTACAACTGAGCAGTTAGTTATTTCAAGTTAAAAGAAAATCACTGGAGTCGTTTTCGAGAAAATCACGAATAACTATAAAATAAAATAAAAAAATCAGTAGAATTGTATTTCCGGTTGATGGGTTTTTGCCTGAAACCAGTTGCGGTGTTTGAACGGAAGTTGAACGCAAGTTTGAGTTTCTGCGATTTTTCGTTTTTGAGGTAATTTAAAAAAAAAATATATTATACCACACAGACACACACACACATGTAATGTATTGGTGTGGATGTGTGTATAGGTAGCTTGTGGCGTAGCGTTTTAGCGAAAAGGGCTTGTATGTTTGCTTGAGTCAGAATGCAAGAATAATTAAGAACACACTACTGTTTTATAAATAATTATATTCTGTTAAAATAATAATTACAACTTGTTAAATTTATTGTGAATCTGGCACAGATATTTAGAGAGCGATTCCTGAAGCGTCCTGTCTGAAGGTAGAGTTAAGACTCTCTCTATTCTTTGGAATTGCTCTCTCTCTCTAGAGGGGGAAATTAGCTTGTACAAAGGTTTGACCTAACGGGATTTGTGCCTTTGTTTAATGATCCAAATTTGCAGTACCTGACACTAAAGTACAATCTTTTTGAAGATAATTTCACAGTCTAGGTTTGACCTAACGGGATTTGTGCCTTTGTTTAATGATCCAAATTTGCAGTACCTGACACTAAAGTACAATCTTTTTGAAGATAATTTCACAGTCTAATATATTATAAAATATTAACAAAAATACAATTTTGGATACTATAAAATATTCAGAAACTTTAAACTATTATTTATCGATTTTGTCCTTCCACTACACACAGTCTATTTGCTAAAAACATTTTTTTCTTTCTCAGGGTTTCTCAGAAGATGTATTTCCGGTGAAAACTCAATTTCGAAAATATGACATGATCGCAATACTTCCTGTTACTTAGGAATAAGAGAAAGTAAAATTAGTACCGATATACAGTCAAAATACTAATTGCTGTTACTTAGGAATAAGAGAAAGTAAAATTAGTACCGATATACAGTCAAAATACTAATTGCTGTTACTTAGGAATAAGAGAAAGTAAAATTAGTACCGATATACAGTCAAAATACTAATTGCTATTTTCTTTTCGTCATTGTTTTACTGGAAACAATTCCATTTCGATTGACTAGTTATTTTTTTTGAATGGCCAACATCAGTTCAACTAACTGGCGACATATTTAATTGGCGTTCCCTTCTTGGCAATTCTGTGAGAAAGCAACTCATCCTAAAAGAGAGATTGCCGACTTTGAATTGCCGACTTTTAGGATGAGTTGTTGAATTCGGCCATTCAAAAATAAAAAAAAACCTGCTTAGTCAATCGAAATGGGATTGTTTCCCAAGCAGCAGAATAATGGCAGACCTTGCATAACTTAGGGAGGAACTCAATCAAATTAACTGGGACGTGCTTAAACATTCTCCATTACCCTGTAATCTTCCCCCGTCAGATTTTCATCTGTTCCGCACATTACAAAATCATTTAAACAGAATGATTACTCACATTTGAAGAATTAATAACAAATAAATAAAAAAATTATTCTTTTTGTAAAGAAATATCTTCAGATTTTTTTGCCAGACTTTGGTATCAGGTCTTGACTATCGTTAGAAAAAGGTTATTGGCAACAAAGGAAACTATTGAACAAATTATTATTTTCCATTAAAGAGTTATATTTCATCTAACGTTACCGTATCAGAACTTATATATATATAGGCTCATTGCAAAAGTTTTGAATCTATGATCCAGTTTCCTTCGTTTCTAACAGTGATTTTCTATCCACCAAGCAAGAACTGATCCCAAAGATTAAACACTTAATAGCTCCTTAGTTGACTTCAATATTATATTTATTGAAGGAGGAGCTAAACTTAGTAAAAGCACTTTTTTGATAAAAACATAACTCCCCCCCCTACAAAAATTTACGTAAAGGAATTTTCCTGAAAGGAATGTTTCAAATAATATAAGTTGTAGCTCTTAATGTATAATATAGTTAATCATAAAAAGTTCAAAGGAAATTTGTAAAGCCATTTGTAAAAAAGCTGAAAAATCCATCCGGTTGTGGATGATACATCGCTTGAGGAATTTTGACATCTAAACCTCCTGTCCGGATCTCATAGAGTTGACCAAAGGGAATGTTAAATTTGAACTTTCTGCTTCGTTTTTGCTGTTCACATATATAAACAAACAACATACACACGCAATACACACAAAACACATATATAATTATATATCGATCTTTTCAGCATCAATATACAGCAATTTTTCGGACTCCGGGGACTTCAAAACATGTATTTTCGGGTGAAAACACAATTTCGAAATTTTAACACGTTCGCAATACTACTTCTTACTTGGAGTAAGAGAAAGTAATAAGAAATATTCATTAGCAGATAATATTACCATCTTCCACATTTATAAGATGCAAATAGATCCAGAATTTTCATATTAATTTATTATATATTGTGTAATTGTTATATATATGATTTATATTTTAATAAGATTTAATTTAAAAAAAAGAATGGCACAACAAGAGATCCACACTCCCCTTCGCCGACATGATCGATGAAATAAGAAGGGATATGTGGTACTATATTCAATAACCTTGAGCTCCTCCAGGCCTAGCTATACAAGACATTTGGAGAACGAAACAAACTGAGGGGCGCTAATAACCTTAGAAGTTGAAGCGCCAAAAAAAAAAATACCATATTACTCCTTCCACGAACTGACTATAAAGTCTTATGTAGTGGAAGGACAAAATCGAAAAATAATCTTTTAAAGTTTTTGAATATTTTATAGTATCCAAAATTGTATTTTTGTTAATATTTTATAATTATTTTAGTGCGGTGAATTTACCTTCAAAAAGTGTGTATTTTAGAACCAGGTATATTAAATCTGGTCATTGCTATTAAGAAAACAAAGACACTAAATTCCGTTAGGGCAACTCTTTTGTATAAGTGTATTCCCCCGCGAGAGACAGAGCAATTCCAAAGAAGAGAGCCATCAGTTTTAAAAGAGCAAAGAATAGTGAGTCTAAACTCAACCTTCAAATAGGACACTTCAGGAATTGCTCTCTAAATATCTGTGCCAGTTATAAATTAAATAAGTTTATAAACCAAATAAGTTGTTATTATTTTAACAGAATATATTTATTTATAAAACAGTAGTGTGTCCTTAATTACTCTTAATTCTTATAATCTATCTCAAACAAACACACAAGCCCTTTTCGCTAAAACGCTCACACAGCCATCACACCATAACATTACACTTATATAAATATCAATATATCCATTTTTACATTTAAATCCTCCCCTAATGCTACATTTCATTGTAAAAGACCTTTCCCTATGCACTGTTTTACAAACCACACACGTATAAATGATGAAATATTATGTTAAAATACGGATAAAAGCAAGAAATCTTATTTATTTAATTTTTTGTTTATTCAAATAAAAAAAAATCAGACATATTTGAAGAATGAAATAAAAATTGGTAAAAAGGAAATCCTACCCAATCATCAGAAAACCTAATGCCATCTGTTACCGACTTCTAGACGACAGGCACTGTCTCCTATTCTTGACTTGCTTTCCAATTTTATGACATATTGAACAAGATTAGCCCCCCCCCCCCACATTCTACAATTTTTATATTTCCTACATCCGGTTATTTTGTTGTTGTTCTTAAAAAAAAATTGTCACTTATTTCTATTTGATTGGCGAGTGAAGATTTTCTGATTTGTTGAATACAATAGAGAAGAAATTCTGTATACATGTATGTTTGTTATTGTTGTTGTTTAGGAATGACTTTTCATTCATTCTGCGGTTATACGTTCATCTTTTATTCCTTGAATTCCTGATTATTTCCTACTATTCAGGCTGCACCCCTAAGGTACATGAATAAAGAAAAAAAAAATATTGATTTTCCTATTGAAAAATCCTTATATTCTTGAGAACTGTTTAAATTTCTTTCTATACATTCCCTTAATGAGAGTCCTTGGTCTCAACCACTTTTCTTCTCCCACTAATATGGTCCCGTTACGCTGGGACCATCCATTCATTGATGGTCCCGCATTTATCGTACTTGAGAGACTGGAACATATCCTACATTATAAAGTATTGTAGATAGATTATTGTAGCCCGGTCGATATTCTCAAAAGAAGTTATAGAAATTTGTGTGCCAACCTTCGATTCAGCCTCTTTCCTACTTATCCAACAATTCCAGTAGTAAGTGCTCATTATTATAGTTCCATTTTCCAAACACACTCTCCATATCTACTCCTTATATTAGTCGCTGGGTTCGACTACTTTTGAATGCAGAAGGAATGTACGCTAATGAGAAAAAATATAAAATTATTACTACACTCGCAAAGAACTTCTTACATATAATTTAATTTTTTCCTAAATACAACAAAATTAAATGTATTCCGAGAAAGCTCTAATGAGAAAACTCTCCTCTAAAATATTTTAAACAATTATAGAATTATTTCTAAAAACGCAACAACAAGAATAATTAGCCGTCTTGAAAATTTCTAATTTTAACAAATTTTTCATTGCAGAGAAAAATCATGCTGTTTACCATACAAACCATAACGGGCTTTTGTAAGTTTGAGTAAATTTTGTCCTTCTATATATCTTTCTATTACTGCCAAATAGTATTACGATCATTCCAAATTATAGAAATTGAGTTTTTAACTAGAGTTTTCAAAGTGTGAAATCTGGTGTGAAACACTCACAGGGCGTTTACTTACTCGGATACTTCACTTTCTTGTTCAATTTTTGCAACTTTATGATGTTTAGTTGGGCTAGGCATAAAAAAAGTGGTTGGACTTGTGTGGAGTGCTATCTATCAAAACCAACAAATCTTATGCAGTTTAAATTGAAAAACTGAAATGACAGACTCACAAAACCTCTTTAAAATACTTTATTTCGCAAAAAGTTTTCAAATAAAAGTGATACATTTATATCTGTGCAGTAAACATTCCAAGTTTAAAGAAAATCGTTCAAGCGAAAATTGTATAACTTTCACTTCTGGTTAACCGTTTTTCTTCAAAACTGGAATTCTATCCCTTTTTAAATCGAAAATAGAAAATAATTAAATGACAGCAATAATTTATAATTGAGGTCTCAATAGGGATCTCGAGAGACTGTGTGTATCTGAACTAAGGAAGGATAAAAAATAAGCAAAGCAATAGATATAAAAAGAAATATAATATATATAATTCAAATAAAAGGTGATGGTGGTTGGCGGCCATGGACAGAGAAGAGTGGGGAAAGTTGTTGCCGCAGGCCAAGTCCCGACCCGGCCTGAAGAGCCGAAGATGTATATATGTATGTATAATTCAAACAATTGATGTGAATAGTAATATATATATATATATAAACTGCTGGACAAAATTATTGCATAAAATATCAAAAGTTCCAATCTATTACTACACTTTTTACCTTTTGTTTTTGTGGATTGGTTGTGAGTGGACACTGATCCAAGAGAAATATGAAACTCTGACATTTTGCTCTGACGATGGATGAAAATCCGAAACCAGTCAGCAAGGAAATGAATATGCATGCTACGACGGATAAAATACCAGAACTTAACCATTTGTTTATGTTTTTAAATGACTAATTCTCTGAACTCTTGAAAACACCTTATAACCTTAGAAGGGGTTATAAGGGATAATAATCCTAGTTCATCACTTTCACTGCTTCAGGTAATTTCTCTCTCCTACACATTTTTGTTGAGTTTTTTTCTTATCAGTTCTTTCTTATTTTTGCTTTTTGTTCTTAACATGCCTCTTCTGGGTAATTATTCGGAAAAAAGTGCAGCACGTGTGGTAACATTGCACGAAGAAGTGGTTCAGCAGTCAATTATTGCTCAGAGACTAGGAATGAACAATCCATTGTTTCAAGAATGTTAATGCGCTACAGGGAGACTGCGAGATACTTCCGAAGACCTGCCACGGGCAGTCCCAGAAGTACAACTCGGACAGACGAGAGATTTATTCATCTGAATGTGTTAAGGAACAGATTCGTCTCTAGCAATAAATTACCTCACTTATCGCTGATGTCCATAATGTCCATATTTCAAGTAGGATAGTCAGAAGAAGGTTAAATGAAGCAAACTTGGCTTCCAGGAAACCCGCTACTGGCTCTCTTCTCACCAGAGCACATAGAGTCGCCAGATTGCAATATTCACGAGAACATGTCAATGGGACAACAGAGGATGGAGACGTGTTTTATTCACAGATGAGTCGAGATTCACTCTACATTCTCCACATGGAATGATGAGAGTTTGGAGGTGTCAAGGTGATGATATGCGGAGGCTAACATTTCTCCAAGAGTGGCGGATGCGGTGTCATGATTTGGGGAAGCATAAGTTTAGACGGACCTACAGACTTACATATCATGGGAAAGGGGGCGCTAAATGCGCGGAAGTACCTTGAAGAGGTTCTTCGGTGATGATGTGCCAATTTCTGAAAGAGTCGGTGATGATTTTGTATTAATGCAGGACAATGCCTGATGTCTCACTACGCGAGTTGTCCTTAAACCTACAGGATGTTGGGATTCGACGTTTGGTTTCTCTACCGGGAAGTCAAGACTATATACAATAGTACACTTTTGGAACACAATTGGACGGCTCAGACTTCGCCTGATTGTTCCTAGCACTCTCAATGAACTACGTACAGCAGTTATGGAAGAATGGAATGAGATTTCTGAAGAAGATATCCAAAATCTAATCTCTTCAATGCCAAGGAGGTTAGGTAAGGAGTTTAGGTAAGGCTTGCTGCACTTATCAGAACAAGAGGAGGTATCACTAAATACTTGAAAAAAATGAAGAAGTGATAATAAATAAGAACCATTTTAATTTTAAATTTTACAGATTTTTTTTTTTTTTTTTAGCTTTATTTTTTATTCTGTGTAATAGAACCAGGTTTTTCTTAAATTTTTGGCAGTTGTTCTTTTTTTCCTTTGGATTAGAGTTCAACAACATGAATCAATAAAAAAAAAAAGTACGAAAATACCTTTCAACTTCAAATTATAATATTTTGAAATTTTATGCAATACTTTTCTCCAGCAGTTCATATATGTATATATATATTACTTTTCACATTTTTGAGAAGCTAAAACTTGCAAATTATTAGAGTCCGACTTGCATCAGAGATATTTTCCACAACAATCGCAACAACTATGGAGCCAGTCCGACTTGCAGGTCGGATGGGTATTTTGAATGTACGTGCTACACATCCGTCACTCATTACTACAACTTTACATGGAGCACTTAGAGGTTTCAGTTTATATCGCCCTTCTTCCTAAGAGGATCCCTACATTATTTATATATCTATTATCATCCCCCCTGCCCTTGGATGAGCACTAGAAAAATTATTTCCTTTTTATTTTGGGCATTACAAGACAAACCAGGTAATCCACCTCCCTAAACGTTACTAATTGTATTTACCCAACCTTCAAAAACCCCTAATTATAACATTACACTAAATTTTCCAATATTAATTATACTTATAATCTAACTTAAGTGTAAAATTATAATTTATATTATTTTTAATTTTTCTCTGAATGCTGCACATTACAGTATATTAATATTTTGTTGGCCGTCTAACCGTACATTGTAATGAAGTGATATTTGAGAGGAAAGCTAAACGTTACTGTTTCCTCAGAACTACCCTCCACAAAAAAAAAATCAATTTTTCCAAGGAATAGGTATTTATTTATTTGATTCAAGGATATCATTAGTGCCATTTTGGGGAAAAATTGCGAAAAAAGTGAAGAAAGAAAAATTCAGCAAAATCGCACTTCCGGATTGATGGATTTCTTACCCGAGATCTTCGTGTCTGATGCGGTGTTAGTAACTAAACGGAAACCTAAGTTTGAGTTTACTGGAAGTTTCCGCTTTTTGAAATATTTTGTTATCACATACAGACGACACACGTAACACTTATATTCGCTTTCACTGAACATTTTTTTCGCACTTAGTGGACTTCAAAATATATATTTCCTTGTAAACTCCATTTTGAAAGATTTGACATGACGGCAATAAAGAGAAATTAAAAGACTTTATAATGTGTAAGTGGAATTTGAAATTTCAGTTCTGAAAGTTATATTTATTTAAAGATATATTGTCAAGGGAAGGAAATGAAAGGGAATTGAAGGCAGAAAAAACAGAAGAAAATATTATGTCTTTCAGTGCAGTCTGCACGATTCCAGAAATAGCAAGCTATTTTAGGATTATTTATTTTAGTGAATCCATTTGTAGCAAATAATATTTTTTGTGTTTTTGTTTATTCTTTCACACACCTTCAAAAACTGAGATAAACTTCATGCAATAATAAAATCAATAAATAAAGTAAATAAAAATAAATAATGAAAAAAAAAATCAAAACATACAAATCATCGTATGTGCTGTACAATATTGAATAAGCATTGAAAACAATATGTAAATATTTACGCTTTTTTTTACTATCGCTTTTATTTTCACATTGTTGTAATATTACGTACATAAATGTATGAGAATGAATATTTCGAAAGAAATTTTTATTGGTCAGTTGATATAATAAAGGGTATTATTAATATTGCTTTATTAATATTAAAGATTATATTGGGTATTTAATAAAAAACATATACGCATAAAACATATTCGTACATACATACACACACACACACACATACACACACAATACAGATTTTTTAAATTGAAAATGCGTTCATTAGTTACAATTAAAGGTACTACTTTTGATAGTGAAGAAGTTTATTTGTTTTCAAGCACTGCGGGCATTTTTGCAAATAAATGGAATCCGTAACAATGAATGAAAACGAATTGAAATTTTAGACTGGTAAAAATGAATGGTACTGTAAAATAATTGGTCGTTAGTAGTCCAGTAATTGATAGATGTTGCATGGTCCATAATGTCATTTTATAGAGGATATCAATTACAAAATTGCAAAAAAAAAAACAGTTAATGTCACACTTTAAAATGATGACTTTTTTTCTTCTTTTACTTGCTCGTATAGATGTAAGAGAAATTACCAATACTGAATATTGCCACAATTTTGATATAGAGTATTCACCGGAAATACACTTTTTCAGGTACTCTGAGATTAAAAACAACACTTTTAACGAATAACTGTCTGAATTAGTGTCGTGTAAGTATGACAAAATATCTACAAAAAGGAAAGATCGCCGGATTCTCAAAATACGTCTTCCGTTTTTGATGCTATCACCAGATCTAACAAACGGAGAATGCAGCAACAAAATGCATAAACTAAAAGTGCGAGCAACTACCAATTTTCTACTGGAAATTCTACGTAATTTGATCGATGATTGGCCAATAAGACTTAATTGGCGAGCATTAACTCTAAAAATAGACATTTTGAATAATTTCGTTTTTATTTAATTATTCTTGAGAATGTGACTGTTCGTACTGAAATAAATGTTTTGTTTCCTTTCAAACTGGTAAGTTATATTTTTCATTAATTTGTCTTAATTATTTTCTCGTTACCTTACTCTCAATATCTTACAACCAGTGTAAAGTCCAATGTGATAGATATGAGAAGGAGAGAATTAGAAACATACTTAGGGAGAGTGAAACAATTTCGGATCCTATTACAAAAAAAAAATCGGTCGTGAAACACTCACACTATTTTCTCACACTGCAGTTTACATAACTATAACTGACAAGTTTTATAGTCGGAATAAAATTGCAAAAACTGAAAAAACTATTCAGTAAAACGCAATTGCAGTTTACTATTTTTCTTGAAACTCGCAATTTTGGCTACTTATTTATTTCTAATTAAATTTGTTTAATGGAGAATTTTATCTGAAACGACTCCAAAGATTTTCTATAAACTAGTCATGTGAACTGCGAATATAAAGAACTACAACTTTATTTGAAACGTTTCTCCTGGTAAAGTCAGTCAGAGATATTTTCCATTACAGCCTGCTTCTTTTTGTGGTTATCGACCCCTTTCGAGCGTTTCGCCCATCATCAAGTTGTTTTTTTTGTCAAACAATGTGATAACATAACTTGCACTTATTGACTGTATCAACTAAATTTGGTCTGTGCAAGTCTATGTTATCACACTATTAGACCAAAACAACCTGATGTTTGGCGAACGCCCGTTACCGATCTATATCTGCAAAAATGAAGCAACCTATCACGGAAAATATCTCTGATAATCATTTAAGAGGGCTTTTATGGGAGGGTTGGAGTTTTGTCTTTCTCTAAAATGCTATTGATTGGTGATTCATACAATTCTAACATCTAAACAAATTTAATTAGAAATAAATAAATAGCCAAAATTGCGAGTTTCAAGAAAATTAGTAAACCGCAATTGCGTTTTTAGTGAACAGATTTTTCACTTTTCGCGATTCTATTCTGATTACAAAACTTGTCAGTTATATTATGTAAAGAGAAAATAGTTTAAGTGTCAAACCAGATTTTTTTTTTTGTAATAGGATCCGAAATTGTTTCACTCTCCCTAAATATGTTTCTAATTCTCTCCTTCTCATATCTATCACATTGGACTTTACACTGGTCTTAAGATATTGAGAATAATGTAATGAGAAAATAATTAAGAAAGAGAGACAGACTGGCGACGGATAGAAAGAACGTAGAATGAGGTTGACTGACTGGTGACGATCTTTTCTAAAACTCCTTTCTAAAAACCGTAAAGCTAGCTCGCCTCTTTGAAGGTGAGAAATTTAAATGGAATTCTCACCCCTCCCTTAGTTTGGCCTAGGTAGTGAGTAACTAATGATTCGAGATCCCATTGATTCGGATCCTTAGTTCTTCGGATCCTCACGAATCTTAGTGATTCTAATGATTCGGATCACGTCACACTATTTTTCGTACTTTCCAAGAAATGTAAGAAAAAAATTGATTTACAATATGTTATTTATAATAAAACTTTTTCTCTAAAATTGTAATTTAAATCATTTGCATATTAATACTTAAATTACTTAGGAATAAAGTTTATTATTTTTTTTTTCCATGAAAATTCTTTGCTATTTGACTTTAAATGAATATATGTAACCAGAGAAACCTTTATTCAATATCAACCACATATTTTCCAGCATATCAAATAAGGGAAGCAAAAAAAAAAAAAGTTAGAAACGAATTTAAAATTCAAATGTGTCACATATGTTCCAATGGGGTCCATCTTCCAATTTACTTCCTTTTCAAAAGCAAATATATTATACAATTTTTTTTATTCATATTTATTAAATTTAAAACTTTGAAATTTTCTACTTAAATTTATTATAATAACTAATTTCATATACAGGTGTTGCTGTTGTGTGTATATTTAATATTACACACATATTTAAAGTAAGCAATAATTACAGATAATGTGGCAGTTGTTTAAGAGAGAGAATAGTTAAATATTATCAAGAGTTTAAAAGTTAATTAAATATTTATTTGGGTTTATTATTAGTTTCTATTACGAAATTTAAAATATAGTTAAGGATTATAACTTTAAAAATAAAATAAACAAATCTGGTGTGAAACACTCACACAACTTTCTCTTACTCCTGTTTTAAAAATTGTAATTGACAAACTTTATAGTTAGTATTCAAAATTTAGTGAATTTCGTCAGTTTTTTTATGGAGAAAATTACAAAAACTGAAAAACTGTTCAGTAAAAACGCACTCCCGGTTTACTAATTTTTTTGAAACTCGGAATTTCAACCAAATATTTAATTCTAATTAATATTATTCAGATGATAAAATTGTATAATAAACTGAAGTGTCCGTTTAGAGGAAACCGTAACCCCCACACATTCCCCTAAAAGTGTCCTTAAATAATTTTTCCCCGAAGAAATGTTTAAAATAATAGTTTTAGCAGTTTTTATTCCAGTTGATACAACATGTTGAAAGAAAATCATTGGAGCCATTGTTGAAAAAATCGCAAAAAAGTAAAAAAAATCATTCAATACGGTGGTACTTCCGGTTGAGAAATGTGGACAGAAAACCTACAGTCGGATTCCATGGAGATAACTAAACGGAATGTCAAATTTCAACTTTCTACGATTTGAGCTATGCTGTTCAAATACACACACACAGCCACACACACTCACACAACCAATTTTTTAAAACCACATTTTTGGACGCAGGGAACCTCAGACGGATATTTCCGGTGAAAACTTGATATCGAAAATTTGACACATTGCAATACTTCCTCTTACTAAGGAGTAAAGAAACAAACAATTATTGAAGACTTTTTGTAAGTATAAATTATTAGATGAAACTTGTACACTTGTAACACTTGCTTTTAGGCTGAGGTATTAACTCAGTTATTTATTTATTTTTAGAATCTGGTATCCTTAATTTTTATATTGTATATTTAATCAACGGAAGTTAATTATTAAGGTTTATTTGAGATATAGTAGTTAATTTTATAGATAATTAACTTAATTAACTTGTCTTTCCTTTATTTTTTCATATACTTTTCTTCTTTTCATTTCCTTAAGTTTCTGTTTTGTTTTTTGTTTTTCTTTGTGTTTATAATCTGACTCGTATTAGCATTGTATTTAAATACCAACTCTTGCTTCAAAAATGCATATTTTTATGAGCAATAAAACAATTAATTAATAATTATTAACTCAATGGTAGCGCGCTGGATCCGCAACGCAGAGGTCCCGGTTTTGAAACCAGCAGTGTTGCCCTTAGATTTCCATTTCCTAAGAGCATCTACAGCACTGAAAAGGCCCCGGGAGGCAGTAAAAATCTTTCAGGTCGCACTACAATATCCTCCACTATAAAAATCTAATAACAAAAATGCAGAAAATGTTCAACAAAATTAATGCTTGATGCTTGACACTAACATGTTCCGGGAAATGAGAATTGGCAAATAAATTATTTAGGTAAAAAAAATATTTGACCTTAATTTTCAGATAACTAAAGCTGAAAATAATTTTATTAAATCGATTGAAAGAATATCGTTGGAATATTCTACAACTGACCAGTTGGAATATGTAGTTCATAATACATTTAACACTGTCGGTCTATAAATACAATTTCTAACACATGAATAACTAATAAAGTAAAATTTCATACAAGTTCAGACATTCAACAAATTAAATCCATGTGACAAATGTATCTCTTTGCTCTGAAATTGACATTATGAATAGAATATTACTTTATCCGATTGATTTAATTGACTAGCTGAAAAAAATATAATCATTAATAAGTGAAATATTTAAAAATAGTTTCTAAAAGTCCATATCTAATTATTCCAAGAAACTGTAATAAAACTACACATCAAATTTACTTAAATATGTTAAAATATGTATACTTTATAGTCAATTGAATTATTGAAACAGTCTTTTATAGAATACCAGCTGTTATAGAAAGTAAAATATGGTGTAAAACACTTTCAAACTACTTGTTCCTACTGCTATCAATAAACAATGTTATATATTTTATTTAAACTTCAAACTTGACCCATTCGCCCTAACATAAATGTGTTGGTGGGAGGGGGGAGACACGTATCTGTTCAGGCAATAGAAGCGATTAGTGATTACATTATAGACCAGAAGAATCCACATAAAATTCAAACTGTTATGCCACAAATGCCGCACAACTACCTAAATTCACTTCTTATTTTTTTCTGTTTTTATGTCGGTGGAAGAGCTTAGATTATATCCCCTTAAGGTTATTGTCCAATTTGTTCGGACTAATGTGAATATTAGGACGATTTAATCAGCTACTGTGACCTGAAATATCTATTGTGCCCACCGGAGCTTCTCAGAGTTATCTTGCTACAGACAACACTGCCCATCACCGGGCAGTGAGCTGTAGAGGCTCATAGGAAGAGAAAATTTGAGAGCAGCATGCTGGGTCCAGCGTGCTACCATTGAGCTAATTCCTTCCTTCAGACAATGTTGTACATCAGATAATGTAGGATAACTCTGCCCATCACCGGCCAGTGAGCTGTAGAGGCTCTTAGGAAGAGAAAATCTAAAGGCAGCATGCTGGGTCCAGCGTGCTACCATTAAGCTAATTCCTTCCTTCTCCCTTGGTTTACGCCAATTAACTAGGAATGGACACCCTAGTTTGTGTATGGTCCTTTCTGTAAAGTGCAAAGTCCATGTAGTTGTTATTGTGCAAGTAGATTTGTATTGTGCACTGTTCTGACGAAGGGCATGGAGCACTGAGCAGTGGTAACCCGTGAGGTTGCTAGTCCCCGAAGTAACTGCATGCAACAGACACCCCTTGCAGGCTAAAAACGGTGGAAATAAATCTGATAGGTTTATATAAATGTACAGTAAAAGAAATCTGATTGATCGTTTGGGGGGGGGGGGGAATCAAAAACTCAAATACTAATTCTGCAAATATGTCTGCTAGTTAATTAATTTTCTTCCGATTTGGAATTCTAGCAATGCTGTTAGTGTACTTTTAATATAAGGTGACAGAACCGTACATTATATTGAATTGGTTGGTACTTTGTTGGGAAGCTCAATAATTACTGTTCCCTCAAAAACCTACCAAAAATCCATTTTTTTTGGGAAAGCATTTAATAAAAGTGAAGGTACTTATGCGTTCGAGAAGAGTGCCTTAATCAGTAAAGTCACATTTCCGGTTGGCCTATTATGACCGACACCTTCATGTTACATGCAGTGATGATACTCTAAACGGAATGCCAAGTTTGAGCTTTCTGCAATTTTTTACATTTTTGACATATTTTGTTCACTCAAATCCACTTAGCATTTTTTTCATACTCAGTAGAAAAACACAGCGCTGCGGATTAGGATGTCTGTGGAAGTGCCTAAACTATATACCCTTAGGGTTATCGTCCATTTTATTCGGACTATTGTGAATATTAAGACGATTTAATCAGCTTAACTTAGATTTTTGTTCCAGTCTGGGTTTGTTGTTGGTTACTTGGTGCTTGCAACTCCTCGTGTGAATTATCTGTTGTAATTATGTCAAATTTTCGAAATTGATAGATCCACTGAGTCGGTAAAAGTAGTAATAATGGTTTGTATGTGTAAACAAAATGTCCACAAAAAAAAAAGAAGATATCGCAGGAAGCTTAAACTTGGCATTTGATCAAAATTCATCAAGCGAAAATAAACATACTGATTGGGTTTTCTCAAGATTTTCTCTACCATGGCTCCAAAGATTTTCTTTAAAATATTATCTACACACCTAAATGCCAATCACTTTTATTTGTAACATTTTTTTGGTTAAGTTGATTTTATTATGGTGCTGAGAAATCTGTAACGGTTTTATGATGGGGTTGATGAAGGAGAGAAATGGACTGGTTTGAATGAACAAACAAAATGTGGTCGAACACCGTTTAATGTAAAAAGTGACTCCTGGACTTTACTCTAAAATGGTAGGGTACGGTAGAGTGGTAAAGGTAAGGTAAATGACACGTTGTGACTGACGAGTGAACTCGTGTATCTATCTCCCGTCGCTGTATTTATAGTTCTGTCATATTGTCTCTCTTTTTTTCGGATTCTCTCTTTGGATCCTATTACTCGGTTACAGTTCAAATATTACCTTATACTGGTTAATTTGAATTAATTTGAACCATTTACACAGCTAATAGTATATTATTTCATTTATTGATACCAACGTTTCGTGCACTTAACGTGCCATTATCAAGGAGTACATTTCTCTTACATTCTGAAAAAAATTTTTTTATACATATTATATATATTTGTTAAACTAGGTTTTACAACGTTACTATTGAAATCCAACAAACTAATTACCTTGTAAATTATTGTATTAGTCGAGAGGCTTCGTCCATGATTAAAATTATTTTTATATATTTTCATATGTTCTCATTTTATGCTGAAAAAGTAACTCAAAGAGTCTTGTCAGTATTGAATTATTTATTTAAAATTGATGTCGATTGTATGTTAGCCTCAGTATATGAGAGCACCACGTGGTTACTTTATGGAAAAGAATAATTATGCCTGTATTAATTATGATTGGAGTGTACCATGGCCTGTAGACAGGAGTAAAAATAAATTACTATTTTTACAGGAGAAAAAAATAAAAAAATAGTAATTTATTTTTACTCCTGTCTACAGGCCATGGTACACTCCAATCATAATTAATACAGGCATAATTATTCTTTTCCATAAAGTAACCACGTGGTGCTCTCATATACTGAGGCTAACATACAATCGACATCAATTTTAACAATCGAGAGGATCATAACATTTAAAGCAGCTCTCCCTGGATGTAGATTATATAAATTTGGGTATGCGTGTCTCCAATAGTTGCAATATATTTAAAATAAGAAGAGAACCTATTAATTCAAATTATACACCTTTCATCCAGGGAAAAGACTACTCCTGCTCTTTGTGTAACCTTCTTGAGCACGAGGATGTGTACCATTTCTTAGGTCGCTGTAGGGTTCTTGCGGGAAAAAGAAACAGTGTTTGGGTGGCCTCATCTTGGCGACGGACGAAATGATAGCATGGTTGAATGGTGCAGATTGGGCAGCTCTGACCAGGTACCTAAACGAAGCTACACTTTACCGGTCATATTTAGTTGAAAATTTCAATTTTTAATCATACAATCTAAAATAAAAAATGTAAAATAAACAAAAAATGTATTTGTAAATTATTTTTTCTCTTATATAGAATTTATTCATGGTTTTCCTTCTTTGTGTTGATGTAAATTTTTATTTTCTTAGGTAAACTTTCTTTTTCTTTTTATTTTGTTATTTGTTGTATTGACAGCACTGCTGACAGACAGCCGTTCCTAGGTCAGAACAAATATTTTTATGTAGAGTCTTTTTCTTTCATATATGAATCGTAAATATTTTCAATAAAAAAAAAAATAATAATAAAATGAATGATGGTACACCAGAAATGTGTGCTAACGAATATTACACACCCACCAACTCTATATTCAAGTTAGGAAAATCTAGTAGAAAATTTAAGTTTAAATTATAATTCCCCAGCTGCATCGAAACGTAATACAAGACCTTGATACTCCACTACCGTTGACACTCCCCCCTAAACCATTCACTCCCTCAGAGTCCAGTTCATCATAAAACATCTCCCCACAAATAAAGCACCTGGTTTCGACCTCATTACCCCAAACATCCTTCGCCAACTTCCCAGAAAAGCTATAGTATTCCTTACAACCATTTATAATTCCGTTCTTCGAACCACTTATCTCCCCATTCAGTGGAAATATTCAATAATAAGACCAATACCTAAACCCAAAAAACCTCAGCATCTTCCAACTTCCTACCGACCCATAAGTCTCCTGCCAGTACTTGGAAAAATCCTCGAAAAGCTTCTTCTGAAACAAATTAATCCCATTCTTGAATCTTCCAATACAATCCCTGATCACCAGTTTGGATTTAGACCTCAACATTCAACCATACAGCAATGTCACCGCGTTGTAGACACTATTTCTTCTTCCCTTGAGAGAAAAGAATGCTGCTCGGGGGTCTTTCTTGATGTGGAGCAAGCCTTCGATCGAGTTTGGCACCTGGGACTGCTCTGGAAACTAAAGGGCATCCTACCATTTACGTATTACCTTATATTTAGATCCTATCTATCCGATCGGTACTTCCAGGTATCTGTCAGAACTTCCCTTTCTCCATTCCACTGCGCTCAGGGAGGCGTGCCTCAGGGCAGTATCCTTGGCCCAATTCTTTATACAGATATTCCAACTGATCCAGTCACAGTAATCACCACCTATGCAGATGATACTGCAATCCTCTCCCCTAATCGTGATCCCGTTAAATCTCACCGGAACCTACAGAATCATCTGCTAGAACTTGAAAAATGGTTCAAAAAATGGCGAATTAAATTGAACGAAAACAAGTGCCAGCATGTCATGTTTTCACTCTTCGCAGAATAACTCCTCCTCCTTTATATTATAACCAAACTCCAATCCCAAGTGCAGATGTCGTCCGCTACCTTGGGCTGTACATCGACAAAAAATTGACGTGGAACCCTCATACACGACTGAAGAGACAAGAACTAACTACACGCTACAGACTCCTTAAAAGACTCCTCGACAACAGATCAAGACTTTCACTAACTAACAAAGGACTCATATATACATCACTTTTGAAACCCATTTGGACCTACGGAATTGAACTGTGGGGTTCAGCCAAACGCTCTAACATCCAACGAATCCAATCCCAACAATCAAAAATCCTTAGAACCATAGTGAACGCTCCCTATTACGTATCCAACAGAACAATCCACAACGACCTTAATATCCCTTTCCTTGCAGATATCACCAAATCCAAATATAAGAAATTTCATGAACCTCTGTCCCTACATCATAATCCCCTCGCCCGCCGTCTCTCTTCCCTCACTCACCCTGATAATCCACCTAGACGACGCTTGAGGCGTAGATGGCCTCGAGACCTCTTATCCAGTCACCCGAGAACAAACTAAATTCGAGGAGTGCTACCGCTGGGTAGCTTCTCCACTCTATATTTTATTCTATTTTTTGTTTTTGTATTTTTTGTTTTGTTTTGTTTTGTTTTTTATTCTATTTTTCTCCCCTATTTACCAATGGCAAAATCATGCCGATGTAAATTTCAAAAAAAAAAAAAAAAAAAAATTGTAATTATATATTAACTTCAGTAAGAGATAGGTCGTGTGAGTGTTGTACATCATTTACTTTCTTTCTATGGTCTATGGGCCCAGAGTAGTTTTCGATAATGTAGGACCTTAGTCCCTTCCCTTTGACGAATAATAATAATAGTAAAAATACAAATAATTGATAAATTCCTTCATAATTGAATTTTCATCAAACATTTTTAGTTGATTTTTCCCCCCAAAAATTGTATTTATATATTTTCCCCAAACAATGCAAATAAAAACAAAGTAACGCATAATGTACAAAATTTCTCTCCCTTTTATTGTTGTAAGTTTTAATGTAGTATCTATGTATTAAAGTCTCCTTTCTAATACATTCACTGGTGTTGTTCTAATAACCGTTAACTAGTTTAGTTGTAGGCGGTTGTCAGTACTATATATCTAACTATATAGGACACTAGTATATGTATACCCAGTTGGCAAGTAAGCAGAATAAGTTTCTGTTCTAATTAGGTAACACGTATGAAATTGAGTTGCACGTGCAACCATTGTTACACATTAATAAAATTAACTCAATAAAAAATAGAGACAACCAGAGGAAAAACACAGCTATTACAAGAATCTCTTTGAGAGAAATGCAAAAATCTCTTTGATAGAAGGGCAAAAAACTCATTGAGATAAGTGCAAAAAAAAAAAAAAAAAATAATTGCATTTTAATTTGAAATTATCTCCATTTTAGGCAATATTATTTTTTACTTTCATTTACTACGTATTAGTAAGAGGAAATATTGCAATCGCGTCAAAATTTTCGATATACAGTTTTCACCGGAAATACGCCGCACTCTGAGTAAATTTTTTGAATAAAATATCACAAAATCGAAAAACGCAGGAAGCTCAAATTTGGTATTCGTTTAGTAAACTACCACTGCATATGTTTTTAAGAAACACGATTGCAACAATTTTCTTTAAATTCTTAAGCCCCTCATATGGTCAGCTTTTATTCAATTTCACTTATCGCAAGAAACACTTGCTAGGCGACAGATTGGCAGCCGAATTTGAAGGCACATTCGCTAATACATTGTAGTGGGCGTGACAGAGAGCGTAATGCGTAGTTGACGCGCGCTTCGAGGCTCAAGGGTGGCGCCTTGATGCGGTTGCTAATGGCAAATATTGAGTTCAGCTTTTGTTTAGCGAATTTGCTGGTTTTATTACATATTTGTGCCACGTGTAAATGAAAAAGAAAGGAAGAGGCATTTTGAAGTGGAAAATTTTACGCTCCTCCAAAATAACAATGCTAAAATTAATTTTCCTTGAAAATTATTTTTAAAGAAAAGTGATAGAAACTATAGATATGTAGTAGGTGAAAGTAATAAGAAAATCGTTGGAGCTGTTTTACAGAAAATCAAGGGGAACGGAAGCGATTGAAATGTTTAAAGGAATATCATGTTTAAACGATTTATTACATACACACAAAGATCATTCCCAGTAAACATATTTATGAAACCTAAAAATATATTTTATTTCCTGTGAGAGTTCCATCAAAAAACTGACTTCACCACAATTACTTCCTCTTACAGCCGTCAGAGAGAGTAAAAAAAAAAATTATGATAAAAATAAAATCACCCCTAAAAAGGCAGGTTTCTCGGCTATATTATTACCCTAAAATCTACCAGAGTGTGCTGCTATAAGAACTGTAAACTTTTAATGTTATGTTAATTTAAGCTTTTTTTTAAAAAAAAAAAGAGAAGAAAATTATAATTAAAATTACCATATTACAAAGCCTGTTTTCATTAAACCAAGTTACAAGTGAATAAAAATACTTGTATAGAATTAGGTTTTGGCGATGTTTTTATTTTATATTTTTTTATAAAACATAATACATATGGATGTTGCAGGCCTTTCTTTGTGTGTGTGTTTTTTTTTACATTTTTTATGTCTTAGTAGTTCAAGATATTTGTTTAAGTTTTCATAAGCATATCAGTGAGAAATAATGTAAAAAATTCCTCATGGAATAACGATAAATTATTAATACAAATAAATCTCTCAATTATATTAATGCATAATGGAATTCATGAGTAATATTTTATTGTTTATGTTAAGCGGCCTCTACACGATCAATAATATTGACAATACTTTAGAATATTGACAATAATATTGATCGTGTAAGGTGAAAAAAATGTATTGATGGTCGGTATTGACAAGAGTATTGATGAAATTCAGATTATCTATCAATACTGAGAATTGGAGGGGATATCGACAATATTATTGGTGTAGAGGCGGCGCCAATATTTCAACCATTACTCAGTTCAATAGTTTTATCGAACGTTGCAACTTAACTGTACAAAACAAAAGCGATACTATTATAATAGGTTAAAGAATTCTATGTAATGAACATCTCCTATAATATATTAATGTTGACTGGCCCAATTAATTTAAAATTTCCATTTTAAGAAAACATTTCAGTTTGAACACTGACAATTCACTATTAGAAAGATCGTATGAATATTTCGCAGTTAATTTAATTTTTTGTTTCAAAAAAGGTTTTTATAAGCGATGCTGTTTAATATAGAGAGAAAATAGGCTTCTAATTTTCCTTCCGAATGGTAGGCATATTAAATCACTACATCTCTACATGAAAAGTCAATCAAACAATTTTCCTGTTTATGCCTGATTTTGGTGGAATGTTAGGTAAAGATTTAGTATTTTGCCTTCTAAGGTGTTAATAAAAAATAAATGTATCTAAAACATGCAACACAAAATTATATTATATTTTATTAAATATATCATTAGGATAAATGTTTATTTTCGATGTTTTATAAAGGAATTATAATTAAGAGTGAAAGATAATGGAAGTAATTTAAATAAGAAACATTAGAGCTGTCCCCCTTGAGTTTTCTATACAATATTAATAAAGTGAACAGCAGGGTAAAGAGCTAACTATGACCATGGGCCAAAATAATGGCTACGCAAGCTTTTGAACGATTATTCATTTTTTAAAGGTTAAAAAAAATCAGCTAAACTGACGAATATAAAAACCGTAAATACACTCTCCTAGTGGCAGAAATAGTAAGTAATGAGCCCAAGTATTGACAATAATATTGATCGTGTAAGGTAATGAAATATTGATAGTGGTTAGCATGAGTATTGATGGAAATATTGTCAATACTAATATTGACAATATTATTGATCGTGTAGAGGCCGCTTTAGTGATATCAAAAAGAAAAAAATCTGGTGTGAAACACTTACCTGACTTGCTCGTACTGCAGTAATTGTAATTGTTTTATAGTTAGTATGCCAAATTTAATGAAATTCGTTGGTGTTTTTATGGAAAAAATCGCGAAAATAAATAAAAAAAACTGTTCAGTGAAAGCGCGTCTTCCGGTTTATTAATTTTCTTGAAACTCGCAATTTTAGCAACCTATTTATTGCTAATTAATTTTGTTTAGATGGTAGAATTGTATAATCAACTAAGATAGCACTTTAATTGAAAGCATAACCCCACCCAACTCCAAAAATAAATCCCTTTAAATGACTTTACTCGGTGTAATGTGGCAGATAAAATTAGTAGCAAATTGTATTTCTAGTTTGCATACTTCGTTTCAAAGGAAATCGTCGGAGCGGTTTCAGAGAAAGTATTAGGCACCTGAAAAATATTTTTCATTAAATACGCACTTCCTGTCATCCGATTTATTTCAAACTAGGAATTTCAACAGGATATTTAATTTTAATTACTAATATTAAGTTGATAGAATTATGCAATAAAGTGAAATAGCACTTTAGAGGAAAACCTAAACCTATCTCTTTCCCAAAAGTCACCTTAAATTAATTTTCCCACAAAATTGTTTCAAACAAAAATTATAGCTCTTAGTATTATGTGTAATTGATATACCAGTTTAACGAAGGTCCTTGATAATCACCAAAAAAATGAAAAAAAAAAAAAATCATTCAGTAAAGTGGTACTTCGTTCGAAGTATCTCCGAAACAGAATATCAAGTTTGAAATTTCAGCCTCGCTGTTCACACACACACACAGACATTTTCTAAACATAATTTTTTCGACTCCGGAGACATTAAAACGCGAATTTCCGGTGAAAACCTCGATATCGAAATTTGACCGATTACAAGTAAAAAAAAAAAATCTGGTGTGAAACACTCACACAACTTTCTCTTACTCCAGTTCTCGAAATGATAATTGATAAATTTTATAGTTTGTGTACCAAATTTAATGAAATTCATCGAAAACTGAAAAAACTGTTCAGTAAAAGCGCACTTCCGTTTTACTAATTTTCTTGAAACTCAGAATTTTGGCAACCCATTTATTTCTAACTAATTATGTTTGGATGATAGAATTGTATAATCAACTACGATAGCACTTTGATGAAAATCTAACCCCACCCCTCCCCTAAAAGTGCCCTTAAAAGAACTTTCCCAGAGAAATGTTTTAGATAAAAGTTGTAGATCTATGCAAGTTTAGTTAATATGCGAAGTTTAAAAAAACTCGTCGTAGCCATTTTTGAGAAAATTGCGAAAAAGTGAATAAATCATTTAGTAAAGTGGTAAAGTAAACGCACATCCGGTTATCCGATTTTTTTGAAACTCGGAATTTCAACAACATATTTAATCCTAATTAACATTATTTAGATGACAGAATTGTCTAATAAGCTGAAATAGCACTTTAAATAGAAACCTAACCCTATAATCATAAAAGAAAATATAATTTAAAGGACAACAATTATTGATAAAGTTCGATTCTTTCATTGAAAGTGAAAAAGTATGTCAGACAGGTAATAAATTCATATTACCAATATTTTAATTTTTATTTTCATGAGAAATGTTAATAAAGTTCGCTTGCTTGTTTTACAACTTTTTTATGCATCAAAAATTTTATATTGCTGCTTCATTTAAAATTCAAAGAATACTGGATATTTTAAATATTTATGAACATTAGAATATGTAAAAAACATAACAAATAAAATAAAAACAGACATATTATACTCACACGACTTTCTAAATATACCAATAAAAAAACCAATTCTAAAGTGTGTAGAAAATCCATTAACCGGAAACTCGACAATAATGAATAATAATCTAAATTTTACGATATTATTTGAACAATAATTCCAACGATTTTACTTTAAATTCAAAGGGCACACATGTATATAAGTCATTATTTTTTTTAAGCATTTTTCAGAAAAAAAAATTATTTTACTTAGATTTTTTTGAGAAGCTAAGAGAGATTAGGTTGACCTCTAAAATACTGCAACCAGTAATTTTTGGAGCTTGATGATAGCGCTGCCATGCGGCCTAAAATGTAGTCACATTTAGTGCCTGTTGTGTCCTAAAATCCCATGCATTAATCACACGTGTAAGGTCAAGTAACATTCCAAGTATAAAGATAAGCGTGGGGGATAAGTTGAAGCGTTTGGGGTTTTTAAAAAGGATGTAAGAGAAAATTATATGAGTGTTTTATATCAGACATTCATTTCTGGTTAGTTCTTGTTTTTTGTTTTTTTTTTTAGAAAACCCCAAAGAAATGTATTCAAATGCCCTAATCTTAGACAATTAACTTTTACTACAGTTAGGGTGTGGGGTTTGATGTAGTGGTTATGAGGTCCCGCGTATAATTGTTAAATTTTATATTCGTTTAAAAAATGTTAAGAATATGCTTCCGTTCGCGTCCGTGACAGCTAATTTGGACGTTTAAGCCCGCCTGAAAAATAATTGATTTTTATTCTTTACGTTAATCCAATGATGAAATTGATAAAAATGTTCTTTAAACTAGCAAATTTTTTGCTCCATAAAAATAAATATAGGGGAGAGGGACATGCTGGTTAGCACCATGGCTGGTAATCAGTTGAATGTATTTACATTACAATCCATCAGACTGTGACAATAAATAAATAATACTGAACAGACCAAGAAATATTACATCACAAAATCTTTAGAACCGTGCCCCCAAAAATTAATATTTTAATAAAAGTGAGACGCTTATCTCTGTGCGGTTAAGATCCTAAGTGTAGTGGATATTTGGGGGTTGGATAGAAGAGAAAATTTAAGTTGACATAAGTTAGACTTACTAAAAGTATTAAACATACTTTCTAAATAAAATAAAAATAAGCATTACAAAGACTTTACATGCATAATTTAGAGCGGCACATGGTAGCGTGAAAAGAGAATTCCAGACTGACTGGCAGATTGACGGTGTGAGAACGATCGTCGTTGAATGCTGATGATTATTTGATTGGATTTTGAATGATTGGGAATTGGCGGCCAGACAGCCTTTGTAAGCGAGTGTATTTTCTTTAACGTCTTCTTCCTTTAGCCAAATGCTTCTCGTTAGACTGCCCTCTCTGAGAGCTAGTGGTGGGGAGACAAGTAGATCCATTACATAAGTTAAAAAACATCATTAACAGTTTTCAAGAAAATTCCCCAAAAATAAAAACAAAAACCAATAGTCTGTACAGTCGTTCTTAGGATAAACTGATTTTCTTAAAATTGGGAATACTAATAATGCTTCTAATGTACGAGAATAGATTCCCAAAGTGGGTGATACTTTGTTCTACTAGGCGCTAGAATGATTCAGGTTCAGTAGCCTCAGGTGAAGATTTGTTTGTGGGGGAGTGGTGAAAGGGTAATAAACGAGAAATTGATAAGAAAATTTTGAAAAAA